>PVHP010002946.1:0-83293 GCA_004024765.1 Zapus hudsonius | reverse complement strand
GGCCACCGCCCATAACAGCCCTGCTTCCTTTCATCCCAGAGGGCGGAGGTCCAGAGGAGGACCATGGCTCCTTCCTCATGGCTGACTAGATCCATGAGTGGGATTGCTAGAATGAGCAAATTGAAATAGAGCCTGTCCAACTAAAAGTTGTTTTTCAGATAAACAAGATTTTCTTTTAGTATATCTCACACAATATTTGGGACATACTCTAGAATAACTCTATTGCTTATCTGAAATTTCACATTTAATTTTCTGCCCTATGTTTTATGTACAAGCCTATCACAGAATTTAAGTTCTAGCTACCCACTCTGGTCACTACTAATACCATAGTAGCACACTTCCTGAAGGGCAGGGGAGATGGGTAGGTGGACAGCACCCAGCAACACTCCTGCCATCTACTTGTCCTCGGAGGGAGGCTCACAGAAGACATATGAATGGTTTCCCTGGATCAGGAAACACATAGACACTTCTTATTGGGGATAGGACAGGGACAGATGGCATCTGGGGTTAGCCATCAACTTCTCCCTCTATAATGTGAAAGAATCCTTGAGTTATAGTTAATAAAGCTTAAGAATCTTTGAGTTATATTCACTACCCACGTATGATTTCACAGCTTCTTTTTCTTACATGGTAAGAACAGCATTTGTCTAGAGGAAATTTAAAGGTGAAATGAAATAATGGGCTTGAGCTGGAGGGATGACTTAGTGGTTAAGGCATCTGCCTGCAAAGCAGAAGGACTGGAGTTCAATTCCCCAGTACCCATGTAAAGCCAGATGCACAAGGTGGTGCATGTGTCTGGAGTTTGTTTTGCAGTGGCTGGAGGCCCTGGAGTGCTCTCTCTCTCTCTCTCTCTCTCTCTCTCTCTCTCTCTCTCTCTCTCTTTCTCTTTTCTCTCTCTCTCTTTTCTCTCTCTCTCAAATCAATAAATAAAATATTTTTAAAAAGAAATTATGGGATTAAAGAATGGCTATGCAATCTGAATCCTTCATCAATGGCAGAAGAGATGATATTCATACTTTGTTCACAGGTTCCCCAAATCTTGTCTCACCCTTCCCTCCTCCATCCGCAACATTTTTTTTTTTCTGTTTATAAAAGATCTTGAAGGCTTGAGTTCAAGCCAACACCTTTGGTGGGTTAAATCATCTCAGAGCTAGGGACCCAGAGTGCTGGAACTACCTGGTGGGTGGTTTTCATCAAAACAGGCCAGTAAAGCAAGTCCCTGGAGGAAGTACAGGTGGGAGAAGTGGGTGAGGAATTGCCTGGGAGGTGATAATGAGAGCCACACCAAGGCCCCAAGGCAGGTTGGGCCCCCTTATAAGGGTTCAGGGAGCAGCTGGCCAAAGACCTGCTCTCAGCCTCCTCCATCCATCGGGGTCTAGCTCACAGCCTCTGGTAAGTGGGAAGACATCTTTCCTTCTTGAACTGTCTTGAGCCGCTAGGCCAAGCTTCTCTCTATCCTATTCTTGGGTAACCAGGAAAGTGACTTAGCCTTCTGACGGTTACGGAAATGTCACACTAATTATTACTTACAGGATTAAATCTCCACTCTGCACTATTGCTAGGTGTGCCTTATTTCCTGATTCAGGGCTTACCTGGCAGAAAGATTTTTTTCAAAGGGGGTGCTAGAGTGGTAACATTTTGAAGCAATTCTGAGCCCTCTCTAAGCGTTCTCATGCACTAGGGTCTGTCTTTTGGCCCCTAACAGCAAGCAAGCAAGGAATGTAGAATATTGCATTTTTATACTCTAAAGCCCCCATTACCTCACCCATCTGATTGTTATAAGGCCTATGCTTTTCATTAATAATTCTCATCTTGTAAGATGAGGAGCACTGCCTACAATGAAATCTAGAGACACTCATCAGAACTTGGAGGGCCTCAGAGAACTTCCAGACCTGCACCTTCCATTAAGGGCACAGCAATGAAGAGAAGGCCAAGTTCCCAGGAGAATGCCTGGCCAGGGAGTGGTAGGTGCATCCAGAGCTCAGGCCTGAGCCTGTAGGGCCAGTGATCTTTGCTCTGATGCAGGGTAATTCTTGGGAAAATATCAGTCAGGCCATCATTTCCCCAGTTCTCCATGGAGAGATGTCTCCTACAGCCATGTTACATGATTCTCCTCAGCAGCTCAGGGTGGCGTGAGGATTAGAATCCAGGCCTCTGTGTTCCCAGTGCACCTTTCCTCCAGCCCTGTCATTGACATGCCATCATGATGCACTTCTGGAAACAGATACCTGCCCCTCCCCCCCCCAAACATTCACTGTCTGCTTTATCCAAAGTAGCGAGTGGATGTAAGCCTGGTCTGTTCCTTGAATTTAAAAATGCCTGGGCTGCTTTTAAATCCTCAATTCAGTGTCCCGTCTTATTCCCTGGTAAGACTGAGAAATTCCTCATGTTCAGTCAGAAGTCCATGGGAAGATAGGAAATCAGAGTAGCATAGAAGAAAGTCAAAAAGAGAGGAATATCACAATGGGTGTGTGCACATGTGTGTGCACATGTGTGTGTGTGTGTGAATCAATGCATTCACAGACCCGAGGCTACTAATCAGAGATCATCTTTGGCTACTGGGGGAAGCACTCCTTTAGGAATCAGATGGGAGGAGCCATAGGGCAACGCTTCTCATGATGTCCCCACATGGGCTTTCTCAGCCTCAGCAACTCCTGGAGCAATGTCTTCCCAGCAGCACCAGCAGCAGCCACCTCAGCAGCAACAGGCGAAGCAACCCTGTCAGCCACCTCCTACCAAATGTCAGGAGACATGCACTCCTACAACCAAGGATCCATGTGCTCCACAGGCTAAGAAGCAATGCCCGCCGAAGGGCACAACCAGTCCAGCCCAGCAGAAGTGTCCTTCAGCCCAGCAAGTCCCCCAGTGTAAACCAAAATAAGGATGGACTAGACGTCACCATCTCCCCACCAGCCAGGCTTCCGATGGAGACTTCTCTTCCTCCGGCTACTTTTACTTCCCTCTAGCTCCAGGATTTCCCCTGTTCCCAAGCCCAGGGAAACATTGTAAAGATGTCTTCCCAACATACCCCTCATTACACACATGCTTTTTGCCCCAAGGCTTCTTTTATACCCCACTTGGTGGATGTTCTCCCAAGTGGGCATGAGAGAGACTTCATCCTCTCTGGCCTCCAGCTTGATTCTAACTAGAGCACTAAGCATATTGCAAAGCAAGAGGGGGACCAGGCTTCTTCTGGGGTTCCACTTTGCTGAGAAGGGACCATTTCTGCCTCAAGCCCTCCCCCGGTGGCCCTGTCTATGCCTGTCTCCTATTTCCCCCTGCTAATAAACTTATGCTTCATGATAAAATAAATGTGTCTGCTTCCTTGGCTGACTGCTGCGTTCCACACCCAGCCCCATTCTGAGCCCTGTTATTCACCATTAGGACGTGAACCTGTGTGTGGATGGCTCCGGGAGTTCACGGAGTCACTCCCAGGGGCACAGCAGAGCTTTGGTAAGTGAAGATGGAGGGAGGTTGGCTTCTGACACATCTCCATGAACAGTAGAGACGACAAGCTCAGAGAGTGGCCTCTCAGACTTTGGAAATGTCTGCTTGACTAATGCCACCTTAGGAAGACCAAGAGAAAAAGGAACATTTTAGTTCCTGCCATGAGACGCTCAGCCCATCTGGTGAATACGGCCTTTGCCTCTGGGAAAGTTGGCATTCTTAAAACACAGACACAACACAGGAATGGCTTACGTACTGCAAAATATTTATACAAATGCATGCAAGTGACTTATGCATGTGCTTGATTGTTTCTGTATCCACCCACTCATCTATTATTTAGCAAGTTCTAGCGATAGCTTAATTTCCACTCTGCCCACACTGGATCTACAGAGCTATCCTGAGATAATGTATCCTGTACCTTAGTCCATTCTTTGAATGTCAAAGACGTTTTCTTATGCAAGGAATGGTTTTTCATGTGCACAGAGTCTGTGCAAGGTACTCAAGACTTGGTGTTATCTGTTATTCTGATTTTATATAGTTTATGAAAGAAGTCCTACTTTCAAAAAATATTTAAGGGCTGAAGACATGGCTCAGCAGTTAAGGCAGTTGCCTGCAAAGCCTAAAGACCGGGGTTTGATTCCCCAGTGTTCATGTTAAACCAGATGCACAAGATGGTGCATGCGTCTGGAGTTTGTTTGCAGTAGCTGGAAGTCCTAGTGTTCCCATTATCTCTGTCTGTCTCTCTTCTCTCTATCTCTCTCTGAGAGAGAGAGAAAAATGGGTACAATATGTGTTTGGATGTAGGGTTGCAGCCCAAGATTGTCTGATCCCATTGCTTCCAGACATGCAGAAATATCATGGTGCAATGTCATAGTGGAGGAAAGCTACTCGCTCATGGTTACCAAGAAGGAGAGAAGGGAAGGAAGAGAGAGAGAGGGAGAGAGAGAGACCCAAAAGAAGATGCATATCCTCCAAGAACATTCTCCCAGGGACCCAATGAGCTACTTCCTCCAACTAGACCCCATTTCTAAAAGTCTCCATTACTTACTAAATCATACCATCAAATTATAAACCTATCAGTGAATCGATCCATTCATCAGATCAAAGCTCTCAGGATCCAATCACCCCTCAATGATTTAGCTCCACTGACTGGGGACTCAGTCTTCAACACATGAGAGTGTTGGAGGACATTGGATATCCAAACCTTAATAGTCTGTCCCCCCCCCCCAAATGATCTTGTCTATGTGATAATTCAAGACACGCATTTGGTATCTCTCAAGAATCCATCAAATCTCAAAATGTCCAATCTTGTTCAAAAGTTTGAGGGTCAATTAGATGGGGAGCTTTATTTTCAAGTAGTCAAGAGAGGGCCCAAAGAGGAAATCAAATAAATAAATAAATAAATAAATAAATAAATAAATAAATAAATAAATAAATAAATAAATAGATGTTACAGTGCCTGCTTCAGCAGAAACAGAATTCAGTAACTGACCTAGTCTCCTCCAGCTTTCTCTCACCCCTACTCAGGCATGCTGACCTCTTCCTGAGCCCAGACCAATCAGCTCTCTCTCAGACTCATCTGAGCCTAAAGGTAAAGCCCACCACAGTAAGATTATAAATAGATGTTTACCAGGTTGGGCATGCCTCTTTCCTTGCTGTTCATCTTTCCAATGCCTGAGCCTTCAGGTCTCTGCTCTGGTAAGCCCCCCACTCTTGTCTCAGCCAGGTTGGGTTGGGATGATGGGGAAGGGGAGCCCTACTTCCACATGGGGTCCCCAACCCCTCCTGCCTTTCACATGGCAGGAGCTCTCTGCACTTTTTTCTCTTTCCTCCTCTTAATCTAACAGTCTCCCTTAATCTTATCTTATCTGTGGATTTTAATTCTTTAAATTCATAAGACAAGGATCCAGGGATACATCAAATTTATTGGTGTGTTGGTGTATATTGGTGTATTGGCAAGGAACCCCCAAACTCCCATTTTAAGGTCACATACAAAAATCTCCTTAAAGACGCAAGAAAAACTTAGTTGTAAACCCTTATAAAATCAAAAACCACTGACATACCTATAACATTTAATTGTGGAGCACAAAAATTTCCATTCCAAATGAGAACAATAGACTGTAAGGAAGGATCATACCAAAGCCGGAGAAAATCAAGCAGGGAAAACATTAACTCCTGCAGCTCCATGCCCAAGTGTTGCAGTCAGTGTTCTCTGTTGCTGCGCAGAAAGAACCCAAGCAAAAGCGGCTTGTGGAGGAATGAGTTTATTTGTCTTATGGACTCGAGGGGAGACATCATGGCAGGGAAAACGATGGCATGAGCAGAGGGGTGGACATCACCTCCGCCACAGCACTGCAAACAGTGACAGGAAGGTGTGCCAAACACTGGCAAGGGGAAGCTGGCTTATAACCCCCATAAACCTGCCCCCAACAACACAGCTCCAGCAAGGTTCTAATTCCCAAACTGCCATCATCTGGGGATCGCTCCATCAGAACACATTTGTCTGTGGGAGATACCTGGATCAAACCATGACACGCAGCTTCCATGACGCAGGACAAACCATGTGCAATCCAAAGGATTTAGGCAGCCTGTGCTGCGTTGCCTTAGAGGTTGCCATCCCTGGGGCTGGCCTCTGACGATGCCTGTGGCTTTCTTTGGAAATGTCCAGTGTTCCTCCTATCAACTTACTGGCCTCACTTTCCCAAGGGGAGGGACCCTGCTACACATTGCCTGGCTTCCCAGGCTCTCATTTGAAATTGGCTGGGAGCCTCCCTGACATGCAAGACTACAACTCTTGCATTTCATGTGCCCTGGAGAATCTGCACCATAAGAACAATGACAAGGTCCGCCACTAACTGGAACTGGGCCTCTCTGGATGCCTCTGAGCGCCCGTGTGTCTGAGCATGGTGAGCTGGATTGTGGGAAACTCTTTCCTAGGTGGCCCAGCAGCACTCGTTTTACAAGGAAACCTCTTCCAAACAACCTAGTACTTTGCCACTTTAGGACTACAGTGGGTGGCACCGTGCTGATTCCTAACATGGAGTCAGTGGATTTTTCCTATTGTCCCAGCATAAAGCACTTGGCTTCCTTTTTTTTAGTTTAAAAGTTCTTGAAAAGTAGTAAGTAAGCCACTGATTAATTTTTTTCCATTATGTAACTATTACTTCAACCACCTTTTATTTATTTATTTATTTTGGGTTTTTTGTTTTTTGTTTTGGTTTTTGTTGTTGTTTTGTTTTGTTTTTGTGTTTTTTGAGATAGGGTCTCCCTCTAGGCCAGGCTGACCTGGAATTCACTATGTAGTCTCAGATTGGCCTCGAACTCATGGCCATCCTCCTACCTCTGCCTCCCAGGTGCTGGAATTAAAGGGGTGCGATAACTCTGCCCCCCCCACTTCAACCACCTTTGAAGAATCGTTACTTGCAAATTTGGACAGAGGAAACAACAAACTGTAAATTAGAAAATCCACAGACATGTATTTACTTGAGAAACATAGTTACTAGAGTCCCTATTGCCAAGTAGTCACATGTATTTTTTAAGTCTATACCAAGTCATGCTGAAACAATTTCCAGGTAAGCCATAACTATTTCTTCTATTAAAGTATAATTCATTTTCCTTGTAAACAAAGTACTTGGGCAAAAGTCCTAACAAATTCAATTTGTTTGTTTGTTTGTTTGTTTAAGTAAAACATGAAACCCTGAAGAACAGGCCACTCCAACAGTCCAGTGATGGATAAGGAGACCATACTAGGCAGCCAGCCCATCATCACCAGTGACAGAAGTTCTCAACATCGGCTTCTTTTTTTGTTTTTGTTTTTGCTTCCCCCCCCCCCAGGTAGGATCTCACAGTAGCCCAGGCTGACCTGGAACTCTGTAGTCTCAGGCTGGCCTCAAACTCACAGCGATCCTCCTGCCTCTTCCTCCTCCCCAGTGCTGGGACTAAAGGCGTGCGCCACCTTGCCCATCCATTGGCTTCCTGTTAATGGTTCTAATCTCTTCAGGAATCATGCCCTCTCTAATTGAAAATTTATATGTGCTTCTTTTCTGACCAAGCTACAAGGTTTTCCATATTTTTCTGCTCTGCTCTTTGGCTAAAAGCATCTAGCAATCCAGATGCAACAGCCAACATGCTATGCTGACTTGAGCTTTCTCCTGTAGACTAATGAGGCCCCCACCTTTAAATGCATGCACAGGTCTCAGGGAATGGGTAGAATGTCGACAATTTCTTTGCAAGAACGCAACTTGAATGGCTTCTAGTCTGATTCCCAGCAGAGTCCCTGCTCCTATCTGAAAACCCAAAGAATACAATGTTTACTGTCCACATTTCTGCCCCATCCTGCCCTGCTGATCTCTTACCAGATTCACCCACTGCAGCATTTGAGGATTCCTCTCACCTGTATCTGCAGCCGTTTCCAAATGCCTCCTGAAAACCATTTCCAAAGGCTTATGATCCATGTGAGAGGTTTAATCACAGCAACAGTCCACGTCTCCGTTCCCGTTCTCTGTGTTAGTTAGCTTTTCTATGGCCGTGACAAGACCTGAAAGAAACAGTTTAACAAGGGAATTTTCATTTTGCCTCGTGGCTTCAGTACACCGATGACTCCACCACTTTCAGGCCACAGGGAGGCAGAGCCATCATGATGGAAGTGTGCAGAGTGAAAGCTGCTCACCTCATGGTGGCCAGGAAGCAGAGAGAGGGTAAGAGAGAGATGGAGAGGGCACAGGACAAGATAGACCCCCAAAATATGGAACCTACTTCCTCCACCTTGGACTGTTTCCTTCACCTTTCAAAGCCATCAAATCACAAGCAGTGACTTTATCTTGTGATTACAGAGGAGCCCTCAGGCTACAGGCACTTTCAATGACTGGATCGACCAGGTGGAGACCAAACTTCAACTTATGAGCCACTCGCCAGAAACCCCAGATAATTTTCTTTTATCCAAACATACAATTCAGTTTTGATGATTCTGGGTTTTTGCTATTGTAACTGGTGTTCACTGCTGTGTTGTTAACAAGATCCCCTGGGTTGAAAGTTCATTTCATACTTTTTTTTTTTCACGGAACCTCATTTGACACTGCTGAAGGAGCTGATAGTTCCCATAAGCTCCCATACTTTGTGCAAATTTTCACTAACGTAATTGTGATGTAAAAATATCACAATTATTGGGCTGGAGAGATGGCTCAGCGGTTAAGGCACTTGCCTCCAGTGCCTAAGGCCTCGGGTTCAATTCCCCAGAACCCACATAAGCCAGACCCACAAGGTGGTGGCCCTGATGTTCTCTCTCTCTCTCTCTCTCTCTCTCTCTCTCTCTCTCTCTCTCCTTGAAAATGAATAAATAAAATATTTAAAAAATAAATAGCCGGGCATGGTGGTGCATGCCTTTAATCCCAGCACTCGGGAGGCAAAGGTAGGAGGATCGCTATGAGTTCAAGGCCACCCTGAGACTACATAGTGAATTCCAGGTCAGCCTGGGCTAGAGCGAGACCCTGCCTCTAAAAACAAAAATAAATAAATAAATAAAAACATTCCTCCCATCAGACATTTTAAAAAATCACAATTATTAAAATAATTAACTTGACATTTTTTCTTTTACTTTATTCTAATATGCTTAGCTACCTGTTGCAGTCAGTTACACTCCGCTGGGATGAATCTTCAAACCAGGCACAATTTGGGGGAGGAAAGTATTTATTTGTAGCTATAGACACAGGGGAAGCTCCAGAATGCAAAAGAGGCTGCTCCCCTTTCACAAATCCAAGCAGAGACAGAAAGCCATCACCAACACCAAACATACAGAACAGCAAACAGGCAGGAGGGCCAAGGAGAATTTCTTCTCCTTTATATATGCTTAGGGTGGGGTCTTGTAACCTTATCCCAGACTTAATGGCTTCCTGAGTCTATGGAATTTCCTTCCTGCACTGCCCACACAGGAAAGGATGTTTGCTTCTAGCTTCTTTACATCCTGCCCCCTACTGAGAGGCTGCCTTCCTGTGAACATCCTCAGAGACCCACCCAAGATTACTTGAAAGGTCAAGTTAACAACAAAACTTAACTATCACACTACCCAATTAAATTGTGAACCTATGGCATATAAGGGTTCTACCGATCTCACTGTCCCAGGTGCACAATGTTTGGCCTTTCAAAACTACAGAAATACTGCTTCTGAGTACAGGAGGTTAGCTCATGGCAAACAAGGGGGTTGGTGTACAGCTATAGCAAATGTGTAAATTATTTGCATTGCCTGTGTCTTAAAGAGTATATAGAGAGAAATGAAACACGTGGAGATGAGTCAAAAGATTGATTACCCTGTAATAATTTTTCGATTCTAGGTATGAGCAGTGGAGGAAACTCTGAGCTTTCTGCTGAGGCAGACTTTGGGTGGGGACATAGGAACCAAGAGAGTTTACAGTTGTTATAGGGGCTTCAAGTAAGTGACTGATTTTAACATTCAGAAAATTGGAGGAATTTGGGCAATGGTCATGTCAGGATACTAATACCTAAGCAGAAAGTATTTTTAGATATCTGAATAAAGCTTTTAGTAGATATATGAGGTAAGCTGTGGAACTCACAACCTGCATGGGATTGGGGCTGGGGGTGGGGGAGTATATGGACTGGGGAATGGCCCAGGCAGAGTTATAAACTGTAATGTTCAGAGGAACATTTAATCCCAGCACTCGGGAAGCAGAGGCAGGATTGCTGTGAGTTCAAGGCCACCCTGAGACTACAGAGTGAATTCCAGGTCAGCCTGGACTAGAGCAAGACCCTACCTCGAAAAATCAAAAAACCCAAAAAAAAATTTTAGACAGTTTTGCTTTTATTAGTTTTACTCTAATAAAAGTAGAGATCCCATTGAATCAGTAATTTTAACTACATTTAGTGAAAGATATCTATACTTCAAATAGAAAACATTATCGAAAGAAACTAGCAAACTAGGAAATAAAGAGAAGCACCACATCATGCATTAGGAGACTTTGCTTTGTAGCATGTCTTAATTATCATTAAATTGACTCAAAATATGAAAATTAGAATGAAATGGTGGTAGTCCTACACAATTAAATACACTTCAGTTCAGTTCAAAAGAGGCACACAATTCCAGGTTGTCATGGTTTGATCCAGGTGCCCCCCACAAACAAATGAATGTGTTCTGATTTATGGATCCCCAGCTAATGGCAGTATGGATTCTACAACTTCACTGGAGCTGTTTTGTTGGGGGTGGGCTGATGGGGGTTATAAGCCAGCTTCCCCTTGCCAGTGTTTGGCACACCTTCCTGCCACTGTTTGCAGTGCTGTGGTGGAGGTGATGTCCACCCCTCTGCTCATGCCATCGTTTTCCCTGCCAGGATGGAGTCTCCCCTCGAGTCCACAAGCCAAATAAACCCATTCCTCCACAAGCCTCTTTTGCTTGGGTTCTTTCTGTGCAGCAACTAGAAAGCTGATGACAACACAAGTATTGATGAGGATTTGCCTAATTAGGAACTCAAACTGCTTGCAGAGTATAAATCCGAGAACTGATGACTGCTAAAACATGTGTGTGAAAATGTCTGTATTAAAAGTATTGCAAAAGCCCTAACCAAAAAATAGACCAAATATCCATTAAAATTAATACAGACAAATTAACTGTGATGTAGTCACACAGTGTGGTACCATGAAATGAGGTCAGAAAAATTACACTATGCAACACAGATGAACCTTACAGCCTTGAAAGAAAATAGATATTGACAGTGAATATTGCATGACTAGATTGAGTCAAATTACTGGAAAATGAATTTCATAAGAATCTGGTAAAGTTTTCTTTTTGGGAGCTAAACAGATGTGGTCACCATGGAAATTAATTGAGCTGTGTATTTTTCCCTATATGATATTATAATATTGTACCTCTAATTTTTCAAAGATTATGTAAATTTTTAACCCACCAAAGAAGCATCCTTTTTTATTTTAAACAATTTTCTCACTATTCCCATACAAATTCACATTTTTTTTACCTCCATCGTAACTTCAAACCCAGTCATAACATATCAACACAATTTAAACATGTCTGTTGCTCTGAGTGGGGAAGGAGAACTTCCCACTCCTCCCAACATCTCTCACCATTCCACTTGCCCAGAAAATCCGCCCCAGAAACAAAACAATGCCCCACCTTATCCACCTGTCACAAACCTGCCAGTCTCAAATCCCTGTCACCTCCTCTCCAGCCTCAGAGGCCAACAGACTGGACCTGGAAGCTGCAGCTTTTTGGATGTTCTTTGCTTTCTCCAAAGAAGCCATATCTCTCAGGCAGGCTGAGCAGAGTTGAGACAGCGTCTTCCGTCCCCAGCTTCTTGGGTGTGTTCACTCAATGGGATTCATCCCGAGCCTTAGTTGTCTCATATGTGAAAAGTTATCATGGTTTAACAACAATAATATGCAGCATTTGGATAAGGACTGGTGTTAAAATCTAGACAGTGGCTAGATATGGTGTACATACCTACCAAATGATGCTCAGATCTGAGGAAGGCAGCTACCAAAGCATCTCTCCAGGACACCTCTCTCCCTAGAAGCTGGTTGCATATGCTGCTTTGGTTCCAGAATCTACATGATTTAGCTATGTTCTTGTTACAATTTCCCAGCCTGGGGATCTCTGGATCAGGACACAAGAGATTCTGGATTCTGGTCCTGGCTCTGCTCTTATATAGAGATGAAAATCCCTTAACCTCAGTCCACAAATCCATAAATGAGAGGTTGTGTCAAATGCCTTCTTCCTACCTTTAAGTTAGGCGGATCCTTGAATTCTTTGGGGCTTTTGCATTTTTGTGGATCCCACATCCAACTCCACCTTCTCCACTGGATTGAGGAGGAGCTAGTGGTTTCCTAAGAAGTAATGTGGAAGTGAAATGTAAAAATGGCCAAGTAAACAATGAATGAATAAATGAAGGTCAGATCCCATGAAGAATTTCAGACTGTTTTAGGTGATTTTTTAAAAACGAGGATTCTTAGATGGGAGGGGAAGAGAGGATGGCAGTGAAGGTAACCCTGGATCTGCCATCCCCAAATGTCCCATTTTGGCGTGGTGAGCATTTCCAGCTGAAGGCAATGAAAGAACTCTCTGCCCTTCCCTTACCTCTCTAAAAGCAGGACACACGTTTCCCTTTGTAAAGGGGCATAAATTTCCCTCCTGACCAGAGCAAAGAGAGCAACCTTTATCACTGGAGGTAGACAGCCAGCTCCCAAATGATGTAGCTTTCCCTGTGAATTTCAACAATTTATTATCTCTTCAAGACTAAACCTCATGTCTTCTGTTTTTGCTTTCTTTCTACCTTACTGGTGCTTTTTCCTAAAAAGCTCTAGATATAATTCCTGTAGCATGTAATTCACCCATTTAAACCGCACAATATAATGGTTCTAAGCGTGTCTGCAGAGTTGTATGTCCTCACAATCATGTCAGAATATTTCTTCCCCCAATAATAAACCTTCAGAGCCATTAGCAACCACTCCCCATTTCTCACCTTCATTCTCTCTATATTCCTCCCCACCCCTAGCGATGATCGACTTTCAGTGTCTTTACTGGCATACATCTTGAAATGTTCCCCTATTTAGCTATAACTACATATTCTTCATGTACCTCTCAATCCTCCCCCCTTCCTAACCTCCAGGTCTCTACATTAACCAAATATTACTTCCTGTTCCCATAAGTTCAACCTTTTTAGATCCTGTGTGAGTGGGGTTATGTGGAGCTTTTTCTTCCTGTGGCTGATTATTTTACTTCGCATGATGCCTTCCATGTTGCCACAATGAGAGAATCTCGTTCTTTTTGGATTGGATAGAGTCGCATTGTCATAAGTGGCATATTTTCTTTATCCAGTCAGCTGTTGATTCTCATTTAAGCTCATCATCAGATCTTAGCTGTTGTGAAATCAGCTACATAAATAGAGGAGTGTAGACATCACTTCTCTTAACTTGATGTGATTTTATTTTGGGTCCCAAGAAGGTTAACTAGATATGGTAGCTCTACTTTTTAGTGTCTTTCTTTTAGGATTCTCTTTTCTCCACATTCTTGCCAACACTTCTAATCTTTTGTTTCTCTGTAACAGCTATTCTCAGGGGCGGGTGGTAATATTTCATCCTGGTTTTAATTTGCATTTTCTTGATGCTTAGTGATGTCATGTGTTTTTTATATATCTGTTGTTTCTTTGTATGTATTTTCTTGAGAAGTGTCTATTCGGATTTTTAAATGTTTTTTTTTCTTTTTAAGGAGGGTTGGGGGGAGGCACACAAGGGCTGCAGCAAACAAATTCCAGGCACATGCACCACTTTTTTTGCATCTGGCTTTACGCAGGTACTGGGGAAATGAATCCAAGCCAAGAGGCTTTACAGGCAAATGCCTTTAACTGCTGAGCCATCTCTCCAGCCCTCTTGTTATGATCGTGGTATTTGTTTTCTTGCCACTGAGTTGAGTATAAATTCTGAATATTAGTTAATATAAATTCCTAGTTTGAAAATATTTTCTGTCATTCTAAAGATTGTCTCTTTGCAAATTGCTTTCTCTGCTGTGAAGAAGCTTTTCTGTTTCACGTCTATTTCGTGTTTATTTTGCTTGCACACTCCTACTTGCCAGTCTTTGTTGCCTGTGCTTCTGAGATCAATGCCATGAATTTTTCCCTGTATGAGTATGAATATGAATATGACTATGAATATATTCCCTGTGTTTTCTTTTAAGTAGTTTCATAATTTCAGGCCTTACATTTAAATCTCTAATCAAATTTAAGATGGTTTTCCATATGGTGAGGAAGATTTTAACTTCATTTTTTTTTTCCTGTGGATATTTGGTTTTCCCAACACTGGTCATTGAAAAGACTACCCTTTCCCCAGTGATTTTTGTCCTTTCCCCCGTGTGTGTGTGTGTGTGTGTGTGTGTGTGTGTGTGTGTGTGTGCGCGCACGCGCGCTCTTGGTACCTTTGCCTCTTGGCTGTAAATGTGTGTACTTATTCCTGGGCTCTGTATTCTGTGCCATGCATCTATGTAGGTCTGTACCATGCCTTTTGGCAACTATATCTTTGTAGTATACTTTAAAGTCAGGGAATATGATCTACACAGCTTTGTTCTTTTGGCTCAAGGTTGCTTTGGCTACGTGGGGGTCTTCCGTGTTTATATATGAACTTTAGGATTATGTCCGAGTCTAGTCACTTCCTTGAATAGTCACTTCATTTCTGTGGATGTTAAAATATTAACTAATAAAAAAAGGTATGCCTCTCTCCTGTTAATCTGTCATTTGTCAGTTAAACTTGCAGACTCCCATCTTTGAACGTAAGAGGTAGAAGAAAAAGTTTCCTTTTCATTAGCAGAAAGCTCTATTTTGTTAATATTTTGGTCCTTCCAAACTCCTAAGTAGGCCCTTACAGAGGCCCCATGGAGGTAGACAGTATGGTCCACTAATCTACCAGACTCTTTATCCCACATGCATATGGTGTCCTGGAAGGTGACAGGGGATCATCTCCTGGCCCTAGGCCCTGCTGCTGAACCAGCCTGAGCCTGCTCTGCTTGGATTCCCTAGAGGGAGAGTGAGGAACAGGGTGTGTGGAAGTCCTTAGCCTCCTGTGGATGGAACTGAATTGTGTCACAAGGCTCCCAATATCCTCAGGCTAACACCCACATTCATCGACACCTGGTTGCATCAACATCAACATCTGCCCGGGCACCTTCGCCCCCACCTGCACCTCCTTCCACCTGGAGTACTGAATAGAATTCCTATTGCATTCAGGTACTAGGAATTCATATTTCTTTTAGTCAGTTTTGTTGTTGTTGTTGTTCAACTTTGGTTTTATCTGGAGATGATATATAAAATAAATCTCTGATGGAGTTCAGAAATATAACATTTTAAAGATATCAGGCGATGTCAATTGCAATCAAAGTGGAAAAGCCACCCTGTTTACACTCTAGTATTATCCAGCCCAGGTAATCCTAAACACTCCCTAATGCCCACTGTAGAAACAGACCTGCAAGCCTTTCCTCTGGCCTTGTCTATCTCACGAGGATGGAGAGATTGGAGTTGCCCCTTTAGCAAGGTCTCAAGTATCCTTTTGCTTCTGTAGTTGGGGAACCCCCTCAGTGATGGAGTTAGGTCCCAGCTGGGGAACTCCTTAAGTGATGGGGTTAGGACCCAGTTGGGGGAATCCTCAGTGATCGAGTTAGGTCCAAGTTGGGGGACTCAGTGATGGAGTTAGATCCCAGGAAAACATGATGTCATCTCCTCACTAGACTCCACAAAACTGAGATCTCATGCTTGCCAGGTGACTTTCATTCAATAAATGAATGACTGCTTAAAAAATGAAGAAAATGAAAGAATTTCTGAGTCACTGGAAATGAGTTTCTAATAATAGATGTAGTTCAGACCCTAAGGAAAAACGCTCTTGCTATCTGTCCATTCGCTGTGTTCTAGTCACCATAGAGATGTTTTGCATGTGTAATCTGATTTAATAACAGCTCTAAGGGTGAATATTATCATTCCTAAGTAACAGGTAAGATAAACCGAGACTCAGAGGCCTCAGCCTCAGAATGTTGGGTTTGCATCTTGGCTCTGTCACCTGTATGCACAAAACTTGTATCTCAGATTCCACTTCCACAGAAAGGCTTTATGGTCTAGGGTCAAGCTGAGGCTAACTATTATTATCATTAAGAATCATATATGTCATGCATGATCCCAGCACTTGGGAGGTGGAGATAAGAGGATCTCGTGAGTTTGAGGCCACCCTGAGACTACATAGTGAATTTCAGGGCAGCTTGGGCTAGAGCAAGACCCTACCTAGAAAAATGAAAAAACCCAAAAGAAAGAAACATTTATAGCATCACATATGTAATGAGTAAGGAGCAGAGTCAGGAATTGAATCTGGGTCTACAGAACCTGCTCTGTGCTCTGGGTGAGCTAGCTCTCCAGGGAGACACAACCGAAAGAAGAGAAGGAACTGACAACTACAGGAGCCATAGTCACTTTCCATGGACTTGCATAAAAAAAAATTGTAACCACAAGATTGGCCCTCTGCCCCCACCCCTACATCCCAAGGAGTACTGAATCATGTAAGAGAGAGTACATCGGCTGGAACCATCCAGCATGCCAATGCCCCATAGAGTCTCTGTGTCCCTCAGTCATCCACACCCAGAGGATCTCTACCTCTGATCAATGCAGAACAGACCCAATCATTGTGTCTCCTAGGAGCAATGTTCCATGACTGAGAAGCCATGCACGTGGCCAGGGGACTGTAACACAACACATCACATCTTTATGAACTTCAGAAAAGCTCGTGACTTCTCCTTAACTAGGCTAGGATATAACCAACAGTAACTTTAGACATCTCCTGTGCCCCGGGTCTTATAAAGCAGGCACTCTGCAGTTGACATCACTAGCCAATAATTTTAGATAAAATTTGAAAAACATATAAGCCTGAGAGTTAAGTAAAAATAAATAAGGGAAGTTAAAGCAATCACAGAGGCCAAGAACATTAGACAACTGAAGGAAGATATCTGTCCTTAGGGAGGGAGGGAGAAAAGGAGGGAGAGAGAGAAAGATAAAAGAAAGAAAAGGGAAACACTGTCTATAGGAGTTGAGTTCATGCCCCTCTCCACCTCTGCACCCAAGTTTACAAACCTACCTTCCGCCTGCCAAAGTATTCAGAGGGCTTCTTTCCCTGCTTTTGTGGATGTGTTGGGAGGCAGGCATGTATGGTGGAGACTGGAAAAAAATCTCCACAGGCTGAATTGAGTGGCCTACACACTGACCCCCCTTGCTTCTTATCATAATCTGAAGATAGAAAAAGAATTTCTTCAGACTGTCTGTTTCTGTGTTAGTGTGCTTTAAATACACATCCTCTTGGGAAGAGGTTTGGAATTAGAATTGTGCATGGCATTTATGGACCTGGGGGTAGTGGTGCAGAGGGAGCAACTTAAACCTGGGAAAACCTGACCATGGAGGAGGCTGAGGGTGTCAGTCTGCCTGGTTTGAGAATAAGGGGTGAGCCACAGACATGGCTCCAAGTCACTGGACAAACTTGATGCTAGAATGAGGGGAGCTAACGAGGACTGGACATCAGGTACCTGGGTCCAGCAAGGGCTCCTGGGAAATACTGGAAAGCCCAGCTGATGTTCTTGCTGTCAGTAGCTGTGGGAGTTTATGAGACCTCATTGAAAGCTAGGCTGGCCCCATTGGTGAAGTAACTGAATATTCCAGAGGAGAAAGGGCCTTGGTCCGATCCATAGAGTGGGCTTCAATGCACTAGTGGGAAGAACGATACTCAGGTCAAGGGCAAGCTCCAAACCCTGAAGCCAGAGCCACCTTGGTGGAGAAGAGAACTAGGCAGAGGAAGTCAGGAGTCTGGGGTGGTACCCAATGAAAGAACTTCCTTCATGTCCACAGAGGACATCGAAGTCTCCCAGCTTTGTGACATCAGGGGACAGCAGGCTCCTCCAAAGCTGAGAATCCTACCCACGGCAGCAGTCAGTCTCTCCTGGAACTCCAGAGCTCCGTTGGGAGCTCCAGAGGAGGGGGTTCGGGGAAGAGAGGGACCTAGGCCCACACAGAACACCTTGGCATAAGACAGGAGGGTTGGCATTTGTATGTGGGGGTGCCACTGACCAGCCCACAGTGTGATGGGTCAGTACACAGGCTGACGAGGAAGTCGAGAGATGGAGAAGGCAACAGAAACACATGTCCTTTGCTGGGTCCCTGTGCCTCTTCTCTGCTCACCCTGAAAGATCCACCCCAAGGGGATGTTCTTACAAGGATTTCTCAGCAGTTATTGACAAAGACTCTAAGCCTCTCTCTAGAAACATTGCCATCGTCTCCTCGCTCTCCTCCACTCATTCATTCTTTTATAATTTCCAATCACTGAGCAGACACCAGGCAGTATGTTTGGATGAATGAGAAGGAATGACCGGGACACACTGGGAGGGAGGAGGCTGATCTGGCTGTGGAGCCAGCAGGTGTGTTTGGGGAGGTCATCGAGGTGCTGGATGAAGAGGAAGAGCCATTCCTACACAAGTTTTAAAGTAATTTGGATTTTCCAAAGGTCACACCCTCTAACAGATAGTGTTTGGAATGCAGTTGTGAACCAGTGACCTCAGCTTCATGTTATGTTGATCAGAGGAAATTGCAGGTGCCAGGGCTCGGGAAAGACTCGTTCTTATGACTCTAGAAAATCCAAGTCCCTGTGGCAAAGAGAATCCTTAGACTATGACAGCACGGGTGGAGGGTACACCTGGGCAACTTCTCAGAGACATCCTGATGTCTCACTATTCAGGGAACCAGGACATGTCACTGTGCCCTCCCTGAACCCCACTCCAGAATGATATCAACTGAATTGGAAACAGTCACTTAGCATTGTAGCCTTTCCTTCCTCTCTCAGACTCTAGCCCATTGCAGAGCTGACTGGGTACAGCATTTTCCTGACTTTTGACTCTGTACCCCGGTGGCTCACAAGGGCCAGGTCTATACCTGTTCACACTAATGGTGTTTCCAGTGAGCGATCCCTTTCTTGTAACAAATATTAACATTGAATATGTCAGTCATGGCTGGACTTGGTGGTACACACCTTTAATCCCAGCACTTGGGAGGCAGAGAGACAGGAGGATCACCATGAGTTGGAGGCCACCCTGAGACTACATGGTGAATTCCAGGTCAGCCTGGGCTAGAGTGAGACCCTACCTCAAAAAATACATTATATGTGTTTGTGTGTGTGTGTGTGTGTGTGTGTGTGTGTGTGTGTGTGTGTGTGTGTGTGTGTCAGTCATATCTGTCCTAGCAGTTTCTAGATAAAGTCACTTTTCACTGGGTTTGTTAGCCCTCAGAAAACCTCTTCACCTTTCCTATCCTGAGCTCATTGAGTCTCTTTTTCCCTCCTGTGTGAATTCAGGTCACCATTCACAACTTCATGGATGGCCTCAGGATGAATGTAGTTAGAAAAACTTGCTGGGTTTTCAGGTGGGGGCAGAATAGAGTTGGTTTAGGAAGGAGGAAGGACAGCAGACAGCTGTCGGAGGGAAGTGCAGGGAAAGGTTGCTCAGAAAGAGGGATTACCATGAGCCATGGACATTTCTAGAAGCAGGAGAGGGGTTAAGGTGTGGTTGGTGAAAGTGAAGCCGGTTTTCCCAGAATAACAACCAGCCAGGGAAGGGTGGGGCTGGGGTGATAAATAAATAATTCTGAATGTGTTCCGTGGGATTGTGAGAAAAATGCAGGAAATGGCATAAAGGTTAATTTACAGAGATTTAATGAATTAATCCCATATTTCCAGCACCAACCTTTGCTGAGAGAAGCAGGTGCCCCCCTCCCAGCTCCTCTTCTCCTTTGCTTGAACATGGGTCTGTCCCACAGAACAGAACTTGAAAGCAACCATCTCAAGGAGAAAGATAGCAGTTGGTGGGGCCACTCAAGGACTCAGAACTCCCCAGGGATAGTTCACTAAACCCTCCCCCAACACAAGCATGACACCCTAGGTGTGAGGGGGAGGGTGACAGTGGCACTCAGGTGACATCATTGTCAGACTGTCAGTCCATCAGCTGGGTGGTTGTCATCACAAGAGCTGAGTCAGAAGGTGATTGAAGGGAGTAGGGTGAGTCATGGGTGACTGGTAAGAAATGAAAACAGAGTAGTAGCTGGGCATGTCTATTTCCTGGACTTCATCTTATAAAAGCCAGGTGACCAGTGCCTTCACACCAGATCCAGGCTAACAGACCTCCTGCTCTCTTCTGAGTACTAGGTGAGTCTCTGATTGCAACCGATCCGAAATTCTTGTCTATTTTTTTTTATTATGGGAAACTGGATAAAGCCAATGTGTGTAATGATGCAGGGTACTAAATAGAATCAGAGAAGACTAGAATCACTCTGTTTAAATTTTAGGAGGGTTTGGGTGTGAAAGGAACTTAGAGATGATGGTTCATTCTGCCACCCTGGTGGACAGCCAGTGGAACCCTGGATCAGGGCAGAAGATGAACCGATTCCAGTGCTTGAAGGAAAATCATTCAAAAGGACCAAGTCCAAGGCTCAGGTCCAAACACTCTTGGCATTACTACAGTTCTCTCTGATATAATATGGAGAGTTAACTAATCAAATAGATCTGCTTAGCTTTGGTTGTATTTAGAGCACTATGCTAGCAACTTTGGATAAATCGGAACAATATGGATCTTACCAAACTTACAACCCAGCAGGGAAGGTGTTGTATGTACATATAGAGGAGAGACGCTCAGACAGTGGTTAGTATAAAGAACTGGGCATGGAAGCTCTGTGTGCCCAGAGGAAGCGTTGTTTGAGAGGAAGCTTCTTGGTGGTGGTATGTCATGGGAGTTATGGTAGAGGAGAATTTGATAATCAGAGGTGAGAAGAGAAACAGAGCCCATCCTGTATGGCCCACTGGGATCTGTAGACAAAGGAGTGGATACACTTCAGCCCTTTGTTCAATGTCATCTCATGCCTCTCAGAAGTCATCTTTTAAAAATATTTTTATTTATTTATTTGAGAGAGGCAGAGAGAAAGAGGCAGGCAAAGAGAGAGGGGGGGAGAGAGAGAATGAGCATGCCAAGGTCTCCAGCCACTGCAAACAAACTCCAGACACATGAACCACCTCATGCATCTGGCTTTATGTGGGCAATGGGGAATTGAACTCAGGTCCTTCTGCTTTGCAGGCAAGTGCCTTAACCACTAAGCCATCTCTTTAGCCAAGAGGTCATCTTTCTTGAGGCATTTGTTTAATGTTTTAAAATTCATGTTTTGGGTTAGCATTCAGAGAAATGGGTTTTGTGTTGATATTTTTCATGCATATATGTTATTATGTTTGACTTATTTCCCTCTTGGGGCATTTTAAATGAGGGATATAACATGACCAAGGGAGCAAGAGAGCCGAGGACAGAACTCAGCTGAGATGGACCAAAACAAAATACCTTTCAGCTGGTCCTTGTCAACAAGCTAGAAATTATCAAAGTATAGTTTACTTTCAGATGTAGGGAGTTGGCCTGGGGAAAGAAGCTCTGTTCTCTAAAGGGACCTGAAAGCACAGCTTCTTTGCATTGGAATTGCCTCCTTCTCCTTCACTGAACCACTAAGTCAGCTTTTCTGTCTTTAGGACCAGGCACCACTGAAGCATGAGCTCCCACCAGCAGAAGCAGCCTTGCACCATACCCCCTCAGCTGCACCAGCAGCAGGTGAAACAGCCGTGCCAGCCTCCACCCCAGGAACCGTGTGTCCCCAAAACCAAGGAGCCATGTGACACCAAGGTTCCCGAGCCTTGCCACCCCAAGGCTCCAGAGCCCTGCAACCCCAAGGTTCCTGATCCCTGCCACCCCAAGGCACCTGAGCCCTGCAACCCCAAGGTTCCTGATCCCTGCCACCCCAAGGCACCTGAGCCCTGCAACCCCAAGGTTCCCGATCCCTGCCACCCCAAGGCACCTGAGCCCTGCCACCCTGTTGTTCCTGAGCCCTGCCCCTCAACCATCACTCCAGCACCAGCTCAGCAGAAGACGAAGCAGAAGTAATGTGCTCCAGAGCTGTGCCTTCCAGGAGCTGATCAACAGGTGCTGAAGCCCCTTCCCTTCCACTTCATGAGTTCCAGTGGCCTGTTGACCTTTCAATTAACATGCTGTGATCCCTCCCTATAAAGATGTCCCTCTCACTGTGGAAGGTTCCTGAGCCTCTGAACAAGGCCAGAAGTTTCAACAAGTAGCTAGTTTTTCCTGCTCATTGAGGAGGCACTTGGGGAAGGGCTCATCTGAATGTTCCCTATTCTGCTCCCATTAAACCACTTTTACCTCCATGCCTGGCTGTGTGTGTCATTGGCTAATGCACCTGTCATTATTTCCTCAGCGTGTAACGTAACTAGCACAGTAAAGGCTGGTCATGTGGCTTATGGTCAAACGATGCCAGACTCTAACAAGGAGAACAAATGCGTGTTTGTGTGTGCGTGCGTGTGTGCCTGTGTCTGTTTGTGTATGTGGGGGGCTATTGTTCATAAGGGACACTGGTGGGAGAGTGTGAATCAAAAACTGGCTACTTTGGGCAACCACAGCTACTTTCTTCTTCCGCAGGAGTGAGTCACCCCAGATGTGCATGATGCCTGCCACTCTGTGGCAGAATCAAGTCACTCTGACTCTGAGCCCCTGCGCCCAAACTGTATTTATTCTGATGATTCTTTTAAAAAAAAGACATGTTCCAAGGAAAATTATTGTCCATATTCCAGCCTAGTTACTGGCTCTTCATTCATCTCTCCTTTCTGACATGGTGCCCAATACTGAAATACATTGAAAGCCTCAAACACATGTCTGCCCACCCTCCTCACACACACAAGGGGAGACTCCTATACATAGACATTGATACACACACATAACTAAGTCTCCAAAATCACACAAAACACACACACAGAGACACACATAACACACACACACATAGAGCTTATCATCTTAGTCTTCTTTCACTGAGTGGCCATTGTGAAAATACTTGAAGCTGTGGGTAGAAGTGGAAGAGAATCCATGGTGCCTGCCCTTGGAGAACCCTGACTGAGATGGTCCTCATCCCCCCCCATGCAAGCATGATCTCCACACCCCTTATTCTCACCACACACTCTTGCAATACATTTAGACACATGGCACATTTCTAAGTTAAATGTAAGCTCAAATGCAGAAAATTCAAAAGAAAAGAAACATATTCAAACAGGCTTCAGAAGAAACATTAGCACAGATAAGACAAAAAAAGTTAGCTTAAAGTTGAGGGGAAGCAGGTCATTACAACATAAAATATTGGGGTGAAGAAGAGTTGCAGAGTTTCCAGATAAACAGATGGATGAGTATCCAGCATGGGAAAGATAAGTACTTAAGGACTCCAAAAATCACCTTTATAAACTACACCAGAGCCCAGATCTCTGGTCTCTGGAACATACTGTGATCAGACAATGATAATAGTCATATGAACAAATTCCTGTATAATATCAGGATCATGTGAAATATTATGGCATGGAACACATAATCACATCTATGTAAAAAAGCTGACAGTAAGTACAAAAAATGTCAATAGTGACTACCTATGGTTGTTGTTAGAAAGTACTGTTCATTTTTTTCTTTGAGTATCTCTATGTGTGCTGTCTATCCCATAAATAGAAATTGCATCTATTAATAATACTTTAAAAATGTTTCTTTTAAAAAATTAAAACTCTCCACAATGTTGATGAACTAGAGGAAAAAAATGTTTTTCTAGAACTTTCCTGAAGCAGTTTCTAGCAGAGCAGCCCTAAGGGAAAAGGAGTGGGGTACAGGGGTGTTAAGTCTGTGGGTTTGTGTTTGTGAGTGTGTGTAAATATCCACTATTGCTCTCTTCATCACACTAATGAAGACTCTAGTCTCACTTGCTAACTTTGACACCAAAACCCCAAGGTTCCAGGGCACTGAGCCCAGATAGAGCTCTCCCATCTTCATCTCTCTTTGAGCTCCTTAGCCAAGCATAAGCAGGATGCCATAGTCAGCCATACGCCGCTGGGATGAATCTTCAAACCAGGCACAATTTGGGGGAGGAAAGTATTTATTGAAACTGCGGATTGAGGGGAAGTTCCTTAACAGCGAAAGAGGCTGGCCCTCTTTCACAGGTCTGAGCAGAGAGAAAAACCCTTCACCAACATCACACAGAACAGGGAACAGGCAGGAGGGAGCAAGGAGAGAATTCTTTCACATTTATATAGCCTTAGGGAGGGGTCTTGCAACCCTATCCCAGACTTAATGGCTTCCTGAGTCTCTGGAATTTCCTTCCTGCACTGCCCACACAGGAAAGGATGTTTACTTCCAGCATCTTTGAGCTTTTTTAATCCTGCCCCTAACTATCACACCTGGCTAACAATAGGAGGTGGGTGCTACTTTTATGTGGGGAATGGAAGGCACAAACTAAGGTCTGAACTACAGAGGGAAATTTGATAGGCACACAACCTGTCTATTTAGCTAATCAACAGGACTAGCTTCCCTCTTAGGGCCTATGACCTCCACACCCATGAGCTTTTGACTGTTTTCAGTACCATGCATGCATGTCTCCCGTATAGTGGGCCTCAGAATCAATCCCTGCTATCATACCAGTGGTCACATCGTTCCTGAAGATCACTGGTGCAGCTCACAGAATCTATTGCTCGGTAAGACTGTCCTTAGATTTTCTCCTTCACACCCTGTATAGCACCTTCCTGCACCGTGGCAGCCAGCCATCAGGGAGGAGGCTTTCAGTTCCACACCAGCTTAATTTCACAATGTCCTGCAAACAACACAAGTGAGGTCTTCAGCAATAAGGTCTTACCATATAGTTCTGGTGGGCAACCAAGAGCAGTAGCAATAGCTTGTGTTTTTACAGGTGGGGGGTGTGTGGGGTGGTGGATTGGGAGCCTCCATGACCAACACTCACTGGCAGGTATCCCATTCCTGGCCCTGGGGTTTGCCCTTAACAACCTATGGCTTCTCAGAACAATATTCTTCACCCTTACGGTAATTTTGTTCACATTTTTTAAATTATGTTTTAATACTCTAACAAAAAAGTCACTTTCTATATGACCTTCTCATATGGCTAGCTTGGATATATCTGTCCCTTCCACCTCCCTACCTCTATCCTCACTTGAACTTTAACATCTCCGCTATTCCACGGCACTAGCTTCATATCATATGCATTCTCACTCCCATTTCCCCCTCCCCCCTCCTCCACCATGGCCTATTTCAGGGGTCATCGTCATGACCTCTGCTGATTCTCACTCCTACTTACATACATATCTAAGCTTTCAAAGCTAAATTCCACACATGAGAAATAATACAGAGCTTGTCTTTCAGAACTTGTGTTACCTCACTTAGTCTAATCATTACCAGATTTATCCATTAGCTTGTAAATTTCATGATTTCATTCCTCTTTACTACTGAATAAAACCCCATTGTATCTAGGCTGATTTTATTTCCAAGCTCTTGTGAATAGAGCAGTAATAAAGACAAAGGAGCAATTTTCTCTGTAGTAGAGCATATAGTCCATAGGGTATATGCCCAGAAGTGATAGAGCCAGATAATATGATAGTTCTATTTTTAGCTTTTTTTGAGAAACATCCACATTGATTTCCATAGTGGTTGCATCAGTTGGCATTCTCATGAGCAATGCACCCTCATCAGCATTTGTTGTCTTCAGGCTAATTCTGACGAGAGTAACATGGAATCTCCAAGTGGTTTTAATTTGTATTTCCCTGGTGGCTAATGACATCAGGGAACGACGTTTAAAAAAATATTCATTAACCATTTGTAATTTTTTTCGTTTGAGAACTCTTTGTTCAGTTCTGTGACCAACTTTTTTGATTGGATCATTTGTTTTCTTGATGTTTAAGTTTTATTTTTAAAAAAATTATTTGTATATGTAGGATATTAATCTTCTGCCTCAGTTGATAGTTTATTTTTCTCTACAGTAGACTTTTAGTTTCAGAAGAGCCTGTACTTTGATTATTTGCTGGGCAGAGTCCTATTCAGAAAGTCTTTCCTTATATCCAGGCTTTTGACAAAGTGTCAGGATACAAAAATTAACACAAACTTTTCCCTACCTTTTCCTTTAGTGGCTACAGAGTTTCGGGTCTTATGTTGACATCTTTGATCCATTTGGAGTTGATTTTGTGCACGTGTGTGTGTGTGTGTGTGTGTGTGTGTGTGTGTGTGTGTGTGTGTTTTCATGGAGACAGATAAGGATCTAGTTTCATTCATCAACAAGTAGCTATCCATGTTTACCAGTACCATTCATTGAAGATACCGTCTTTTCCCCAATATTTTTTCCATCTTTGTTAAAAATTAGACACCTGCAGTTACCTAGACTTATCCCAGGATCCTCTCTTGCATTGGTCTATGAGTCTTTCTCTGCCAGCACCATGCTCTTTGTGTTACTGTTTGTACTATAATTCAAAATCAGGAATGGAGTTACCTTCAGAAATATTCTTTTTGCTAAGGGTTGTTTTGGCTACTCAAAATTTATTGTGTTTCCACATGAAGTTTAAGGGTTATTTTTTCTATTTCTGTGACAAATGGTACTGGGGTTTTGGTTGTGATTGCTTTGAAGGTGTAAATTGCTTTTCGTAGGATGACCATTTTCAAAATATTGACTCCTCAAATCCTTATGCAAGGAAGATGGTTTGATCTTCTAGCATTTTCCTCAGCTTCTTCAGTGTTCTAAAGTTTCCATTGTAGAGGTCTTTTGCTTCCTTGGTGTCGTAGTCAGTCACATGTCTCTGGGATGAATCTCCAAACCAGGCACAATTTTGGAGAGGAGGGTATTAATGAAGTAACAGACCCAGGGGAAGTTAAGGAAAAAAGGCTGGCTCCCTTTCACAGAAGCAAGCAGAGAGAGACAGAAGCCCACCAGCAGCACCTTAAGCAAACAAGCACATTGTAACACTATAATTTACAAAATGCAGAACTGCCAGACCGGGTTCCAGCTTTTCTTTTGCATATCTATCCCTAGTATTTTGCATCCAAATTAGAAAGGGCCAGTCCCCAGGAGGCTAGGCCAAAGTGACACTTCCTCAAGCCAGAAGCCTGGAGACAATTAACAATTTAATAAACAGAATTATAATAAATTCTATTGGGGGACATTATTCAAACTACCACACTTGGTTAGGGATAATCCAAGGTATTTAACATTTTGTATCTATTGTGAATGAGACTGTTTCCCTAATTTCTTTCTCTGTATGTCATAATTATATTATAAAGCTACTTATTTTTGTGTGCTAATTTTGTATCCTACCACTTTGTCAAAAGTGTTTATCAGTTCTAGGCATTTTCTTGTGAAGTCTTTAGTATCTCTTATATATAGAAGAATACCATCTGCAAATATAAGGGATGTTTGACTTCTTCCTCTCTTATGGATATCTCTTCTTTCTATTGTCTTATCACTATAGCCAAGACTTTAAGACCTATATTAAATAGCAGTGGAGAGAGTACCCTCCCATCTCGTTTCAGATGTTAGTGGAACTATTTCAAGTCTTTTTCTCCATTTAGCATGATATTGGCTATCTGCTTGTCATATATAGCCTTTATTATGTAAAGATATATTTTCTCAATCCCTAGTCTCTCCAGGGTTTTTATCATGAAAGGGTGCTAGATTTTATCAAAGGCCTTTTAAGCATCTATTGAGATGATCGTGTGATTTCCGTCCTTGGGTCCATTTATGTAATATGTTACATTTATTGACATGTATGTGGAGCCATCCCTGCATCTCTGGAACAAAGTCAACTTGATCATCTTGAATTATATTTTTGATGTATTCTTGAATTCTGCTTCATAGTATTTTATTGAGAATTTTGCACATATGTTCATCGGGGGATGATCTTAATTTCTTTTATTGTTTTGTTTTATCTTTATTCCGTTTTGGTATGGGGATAAAACTGGCTTATAAAAGAGGGATGGTAGTGTCCCTTCCTTTGAGAACTCCTTTGAGAAGTTATGGTATTAGATCTTTAAAGATCTGGTTGAATTTGCAGTGAATCCATCTAGGTCTGGGCGCCTTTTAGTTAGAAGATCTTTTATTACTGCTTCCAAATAACTGGTTATTACAGCTTGGTTTAAAATATGTATCTCTTCTTTGTCTAATTTGGGGAGGACATATTCATCTTGATCATTTTTTTCAGATTTTCTAAATTAGCAACTATATTTTTCTAAATTGTGCCCTATTTCGCTGAATTTCATTAGCATCTGTCATCCCTAATGTTATTAATTTGTCTTTTCTCACTTTTTTGTTAGTTTGGCTCAGGCTTTCTTCACTAAATTTATTAATATTTCCAAGGAAAAACTTTCTATTTCATTAAATATTTGTATCATCCTTTTTGTTTCTAAGTCATTAATTTCAGCCCTGATTTTAATTATTTCTTTCCATGTATTCATAGTGAGGTTTACTTGTTTTTAAAAAGTTTTTAAGATAGGCTACTGTGTAATTCACTTGAAATGGCTCAGATTTATTTTTTAAATATTTTTATTTGAAGAGGGGGAAGGGGGAGAGAAAGAACAGGTGTGCCAGGTCCTCTAGCCACTGCAAACAAACTCCAGGTGCATGCGTCACTTTGCGCAGCTGGCTTTACAAAGGTATTGGGGAATTGTTGTTAACGCTTTGTAGGCAAACACCTAAACCGCTGAGCCATCTCTCCAGCCCCAGATTTCTTAATGTAGGCATTTAGAACTTTGAACTTTCCTCTAAGAACTGCTTTCCTTATATTCCATAAATTCTGGTTTGTTATGTTGTCATTATTATTCATTTCTGGGAATTTTTTGATTTCACTTTTTATTTCTTCAATGAACTACTGATCACTAAAAGTGCATTGTTTAGTCTTTGTGAGTTTCCATATATTATGGTTAGGTTTTGTTGACAACTTGATCTTTTTATTATCTTGGTTGGTCTCTGAGGATGTTTGCAGGAAGGCAGCCTCTCAGTAGGGGGCAGGATGTAAGGAAGCTCAGGAAAGCTGGAAGCAAATATCCTTTACTGTGTGGGCAGTGCAGGAAGGAAATTCTAGAGACTCAGGAAGCCATTAAATCTGAGACAGGATTACAAAACCTCACCATAAGGCTATATAAGGGGGAAGGAGATTTCTCTCCCTTAGCTCCCTGTCAGTTTTGCTGTTTGCTGGTGTTGGTGATGAGTTTCTCTCTCTCTCTCTGCTTGGACCTGTGAAAGGGGGTCAGCCTCTTTTGGTATTATGGAATTTGCCCTGGATCTGTAGCTTCAATAAATCCTTTTCTCCAATAAACTGTACCTGGTTTAGAGATTCATCCCAGCGGTGTGTGGCTGACTGTAACACCATATGTTCTAAAATTTTTCTTGGTGTTTTTTTATACTTTTATTGCATTATGATCAGATATAATGCAAGGATTTTTTTCAATTTTCCTATATTCATTAAGACCTCCTTTGTGTCCTTATAGATGATCTATTATAGAGAAAGTTAAATGGGCTAATGAGAAGAATGTGTATTCTGTAGTGTTTGGGTGAAATATTCTGTAGATACCTGTTATGTCCAAATGATCTATGATGCCATTATATTCAGTTTATTCTCAGTTTATCTTTTTGCCTGGGTGACTGCCAATTGAGAAGTATTGTTTTAAAAACACCCACTATTATTGTGCCATTACCTCTAATAGTATCTCTTTTATGAAATTAGTGCACCTGTATTTGTTGTGTATGTGTTTAGGATCAAAGTATCCTCTCAATGGACTATGCCACTAATCAGTATAAAGTGCCCATCTTTACCTCTTCTGACTGGTTTTGGTTTCAATGCAATGTTACCAGATATTAAAACAGTGACACCTGTCCGTTTCCTAGTTTCATTTGCATGAAAAAAGTTTCTCTGTGTTTTCTCCCTAACATAGTATGGTAGGATAATATCTGGTTGTCAGCTTGACAGGATTTAGACTCACTATGGAAACACATCTCTGTTCATGTCTATAAGGGATTTTCTAGATGAGGCAGGCTTGGATGGGAGCATCCACCCTAAGTGTAGGTGGTACCATCCCATGGGAAGGGCTCCTGGACTATATATACAGAAGAAAGCGAGCTGAACATTCAGCATTCAGCACTCTGTTCTGTTTTCTTACTAAGGGACTAAATGTGACCAGCTCATGCCTCCATACCTTCCCTGACATAATGAATTATAGCCTGAAACTATAAGATGAAATAAACCTTTCTTCCCTGAAACTGGTTTTTTGTCATATATTTCGTCTCAACAACTAGAAGGTAACTGATAAAAAAAATCATCTGTCTTTTATAGTGAGGCAAATTTCTTTGAGACAGAAAATAAATGGATCTACTTTTTAATACAATCAGCTAGTTTGTGTCTGTTGAATGGGGAACTGAAGCCAGTAATATTCAGAGTTATTTTTGAGGTCTCCTATCATTGTATTGATTTCATAGTATTTGGAATTGTCCTGTTCTTCTGTTGCCTAACTATTGTTCAATTGTAGTTTCTTCTTCTCCATGACTTCATGGATGGTTGAACTTCAAAACTTCAGACCCACAAGTGTACTGCGGATTCACTAACATTAGACAGTCACACTGACATTATAAAATGTAAGGATAGGAAAGAAAAGGCATAGTCATAAGCAATGTGGAGATGGTCCATATAGCAAAGACAGACAAAAGGCCAAGATACAGAGGATAGTTGGATAGTGCCTGAAAAGACACCCAGAACCATCCACCAACAGGTCTCAAGAAAGTTCTGGAACAATGAAATTGGAAGAAAAACAGCTGTCTATCCACAGCTAAGAAGAGAAAAGAGCCAATGGAAAAGAACCAAGAGCCTAGGAATGTGGGGCACGCCCTCAAAACCTGCCGGATCTACTCTCTCTGAAACTGAGGCCAGATTTGTGGGCACAAAGAACCCTGCCAAGGAAGGAAAAAAACTCAGAAGAGCAGGAAGTTGCTCAGCTGTTGACTGTGCCTGACCAAAGGAACAGGTACAACTGGGTTAGGACAAAGTTGGAAGTTCAAGTTGTTGATGGCAGAAAGATTAATATTGGGGTGAATAAGGCACCACTCAGGAAAGAGCAGGAGGGAGCTCCCAGAGTGAAGGCACACAGGAAATAAAAGACGTTCAAGGACCTCGGTGTTGAATCAAGACTACAGATGAAAGAGACCCATTTCTCAGCTGAGTATTGGGTCAGCAGGACCATGGTGAGCTGTCCAATGCCATGTGCAAACAGGTCCCAGTAAACCTCACAGACACTGAGATATGATGGAGGCCAGGGGTGTGGGACAAAGCATTCCCATGGAGCTGCAGGTCTGGTCAGCACCCTGTGACTAGGTGCCTAACAGGTGGCTCTGGTGAAGACAGGAACCTGGACCCAAGTTCAAAGGAAAATCAATGTAACAAGAGAAACTGGAGTTTAAGTATGGTGTGACTATGGCACCAACCCAGAAGGCAGCTGGCCAGATCCTAGCAAAGAGGGAAGGAAATATCTGGGAAAAGGCAGTGGAAGGATCTGTTTCCTGATGGCTCCTCACCGCTCTCCTCAGCTCATACCAAGAAGTATGTCACAGTAGCTCATTTTGAAAGTACCCCCATTGTTCTCATTGCCTTAAAAACATGCTTTCCTCCCTCCCTTCCTCTTTCCTTCCTTCCTTTCTTTTACCTTTTCCTCCTCCTGCCTCTCTCTTGGACTAGCTTACTATCTCTCCTTACCTCTTTCTTTCCTTCATGACTTCCTGTGTTCATGAGCCTGTCCCTCTAATGTGCCTTCAAATCTATCCAAGTCTAACGAATTGCTTATTGGGTGCCTGTCATAACCAGTCAGTATATGAGGATAAAGAATAACTCCTGATTGGGGAAAACAAGTGAGCATAGCTGAGGGCAGTGGCTAGGCTTGGGGCATCAGGTACTTGGGAGTTCATGGTAGTAGATCAGTGGAAAGGGAGAAATTTGGAGGGCCTTTGGATTTCCTACAGATTGTGCTAGTGGGAGATTGTATGCTGAAGACAACTGTGGGTTCGTGATCTCGTGGTAAGCAGAGGAAGTGCCTGGTACATGAACTCAGAGAACCAGAGCTCTTTTTCCTGTGTTACCCTAACAATACCTGGAGCAGAGTCTTCATGATTGCATCACGTCAGATATGTTCATACCGGATGAGATCTATTATGTCTGGTCAGCATGGAATCATAAGGCCTCCCCCAAAATGAAGATAAATTGTTTCCAAAGAGAAGTATTTCCCCTTTCATTTCACCTCCCAGGGCTAGATCCTCTGAGCAATTGGAAATGAGATGACTCACCCAAGGCCTCCAGAAGAACCTGAAATGCCAATCGCTGACCCCATGCTCACTTCAAATACGGAGGTCCACAAGGATTAATGTGAGCTAAAGATTAGGGCTCTGAGGGGCTGGAGGGATGGCTTGGCGTTTAAAGTGCTTGCTTGTAGTGCCTGACGGCCAGGGTTCAATTCCTCAGGATACACATAACACTAGCTGCGCCAAGTGGTGCATGTGTCTGGAGTTCCTATGCAGCTGCAGAAGGCCCTTCTCTCCTTGCAAAGATTAAGGCTCTGGCGAAGAAGCATGACTTTCTGGTACCAGAAACGAAATAACTTACTCCTTTAATCCAGTGTTCCCCATTGTTAGTAACACACAATGATGGGTGGACACTGAGGATGGGCTTGGGTGACGTGATTGACCCACATGAAGTGTCAAACAATGTTAGACTATGGATTTTCATCATAAAAGTGAGAACAAAGGCAGAGACTTCAAAATGAAAATATTACTTCCTTAACACAGAATGGTTTTCTATGTAAAATGCCAGCCAGCCAGAGATTCCACAGCAGAGCTGAGAGGCTAGAGAACTTAAACTTACCTTCATACCAGGTGAGTGCCTCTGCTTTCAACTTCTTAAATATTTGCCTGTTAATACTTAGTATTGCTAGGGTCTTCTCTGCCATGTACAGGGTAGATGTATTTTAATGAAATGGCAACCTTTGTTGAGGGTGAGCATAAATTTCTTGACTTCCCTCTCAGATGAGAGCCCTGGTCAGAAAGTAGGAGTGACTTTTAGAAAGACTTGTTAACTGAAGGACATGCCCATGTCAAGGACACTTTTAATGACATCTTAAGTCCTGCTGTGTTATATATTGAGAATTTATAATATAAAAAGTAGGGCTGCAGAGAGGGCTTAGCGGTTGGGGCATTTGCCTGCAAAGCCTGACGACCAGAGTTCACTTCCCCAGTGCCCACACGGAGCCAGATGCATACAGTGGCACATGCATCTGGAGTCCATTGACAGCAGCTGGAGGCCACGGGGCACCCATTCTCACTATCTGTCTCTCTTCTATCTCTCTGCTTGCAAATAAATAAATAAAAATATTTAGAAAAAAAGTAGAAACTGACAATTTGGATGTTTGAAAGTCAAGTTTTATTCAACTCCATGCACATGTTTGATCAGAAAACACATACACATGTATGGCTTGCTAACATACACAATAGAAAGCAATTAGTAGAAAAAGTGGAGACAGGTGTGTTAGGGCAAAAGGAGAAATCTGGCACAGGTTTGGGGGAGGAAAGCCCTTACAGGTGTGTGTGTGTGCAGATAAGCAGTCACGCATCAGGTAACTTCTAGAAGCAGGTGTGGAAAGGATGGTGTGAACAGGACTCAGAGATGGATCGGGTGGACTATGGGAAAGGTTCACATAGTTTTGCAAAGAGAGGGATGGACAGGAGTGAGTAGACTCCAGATTTTTGCCTTAATTGAAAACCCAGGGTTTCACACCAATCAAACTAGGAACCTGCCGATGCATCGAGCTGGGTTCTGCTTTAGGACTGTGCATACATTTTTAGGTACACCCCACAGGAAGCCAGCAGAGAACTAGAGCTCCATTCACATGGAGATGGACAAATCCCCATAAACCTTCCCCACTAAAAGTGAAAAAAAAAGATCTTTCATTATGGGAAAAGAAAGAAAAAAGTGAGGGAGGGAGAGATATGAGCAGAGGGAAAGAAATGAGGGGAAGGAAGGAGGGAAGAAAAGAAGGAAAGAAAAAGACTTCTAAAGAGATATATTTGTTCTTGAACTAGGGTTCCACCTTTTCTCTCCAAAATAGTAGGTTACTTTGTCTCAGGTTCATCCTACAAGAAGAAGAAGCCCTTTGTTCCACCCCCTCAGCCTCAAGAACAGCAGGAGAAGCTACCCTTCCAGCCTCCACCACCAGGACCCTTTGTTCCCATAACCACAGAGCCACGCCATTCAAATGTTCCACAACCAGGAAACACCAAGGTTCCAGAGCCATGGCACACCAAAGCCCCTGAGTCAGGCTTTTTCAATAACCCAGAACCAAATTCTACCAAGATCCCTGAGGAGAACTACAACACCAAGGTCCCTGAGGTGCATCCTTCAACAGTCACTCCAGGCTCAACCCACTGGAAGACCAAGCAGAACTTGTTAGGACCCCGGACCCCCGACTCAAAAGAAGACTTTGACCAATTCTCCTATGCAACATGCAAAGGGTTTTATTAAAAGTAACCAGGCATGCCCAGGGCTCAGTGCATATCCATAGCCGGACAGAGGCAATGAGCCCAGAGCCAAGTTTGAGCAGAGCTTATATAGTTCTAAAAATGCACACTATAATTTGGGGAATTTTACAGGGTTTTTTCATTAACCAGAGCATCTACACATTCCTTCCATATCTATAGAACCCATCGGCCAGGCCATTCTCAGTATTTACCGTGTTTAACCACAGATGCAAGATTACAGGGAAACAAAGGCAAGGTTATAGGAGCAGGGTGAGGTGGGGGAGGCGCATACCAACATACCATTCTGGATTTACTTTTTTACTTTCTTTTACTAATAATTAGCTCCCTCTTGCCTTGAGATTTTTTATTTTTATTCTAATTTTAATTTTACTCTAACAAACTAATGTCGTCCACAGTCTGATCTCAGGGGAGCCAAGCACGGGCTCTTCCCATCAGCCTCTGTGTCTTCCTTGTCTGTAAACCTTGTGATCCTATGTCGCCACCCTGAGTCACACTCTCTCTGTGTATCCTAAAAGAACATGCCCGAAGCCTTCCCAGTTCTCTGAGCCTCTGGTTTCTCAGGTCTTGGTGCCTAGGTAGGTCTTCAGCTCCTTGAAGCACATCTGAAAAGAGCTTCTGGATCCAAAGAATGCATGTTTCCTTCTTTGTCCCTTTAAATTACTTTTAATCCCACTTCTCTTGGTGTGTCTTTTTTTGCCTCCCCCACCCTTTTTTGTGTCCTTTGGTGAACCAAGACCTATAGACTGAAAAGGGTTGTTATAGAGGTCATCTATGTCATTCTGTCTTTGTGCGTTTCTGTGACAGCAAACTTGAAGGTCACTCCCTGGATAGCCATGCAGTGTGTTGTAACGGTGTCCAGAGCCTCACTTTGAGCAGCTGCAGCTAGAACAAAGGTCTCTTGCACTGATTGGAGTCACACCTGGTTTTGGTTTGGGGTTTGTTTTTGTTGCATCGCTTCTGCTCCAGGAGTTGTGGGTATGCCCTGTGTACTGTCTACAATTTCCCATTAGGTGAACACCAAAAACTCTGCCCTGCTGACACCAGAGAGAGTCACAGAGACTGAGGAAAATCAGCTAACCAGATGAAGAGAATAGGGGACCAGCGGGCAACATTCCACTGCCTCCCCTCCCCCGACTCTAGAACCTGGAAAAACGAGATGCAGGAAGCTATAGGCTATGAATCTCCCTCCCACCCAGCTCCGGAGCCCAGCTGACCAACCGAGCTCCTGCCCAACAAAGCCACCAATAGGCCCAGTGTGCACCACAGAGGAAATCCTCTCCACAGCTCAGTGTGGGCGAGATACCCACTCACTCCTTAAGGTTACTGGGCTGAGTCCACTCAGACAGTACAAGGCCTGAATTGGGTTCTTTAGGTTTGAGCTGCAATGCTAACCACCCCACCCCTATCAGGGCAGGTGTCTAAAGGAAATATCAGGGACATCAAAGAGAAGGACTTCAAATCCCATCCCACCGAGGCAGAAATACTGAGTCTTCAGAGTTGATATATTTATTATGCTTTACCCATTTTTTGGTCATTTATAGGCTAGGGTTAACTTTAGTCACTTGGGATTTTTTTTAAGGCTTTAATGTCTTTTTTTTCAATCTTTACTCCTGCATATATATTTGATGATGGTGGTGGTGGTGGAGGTGGTGTGTGTGTGTGTGTGTGTGTGTGTGTGTGTGTGTATGTTTATATAGTGCTTGGTGGGGTTTTAGGTTTCCTCTGTATTTTTCTCCACCCAATCTAATATTGTGACCTTTTCCACTCTTCACAGGGACAAGTCTCATACATCCCCTTTCTTTCCAACCTCCTCTCTGTTGTCTCCTTGGCCCTCCTCGTCATCCTCCATAATTACATTTGTAGCCATAATAGCCTCTACAATCTGTGGAGCCTAGCAGTACCCCAACTCCCAGATACTTTGCCACCTCCATATTTTTCCACCTTACCACTAGTTTCTCTCCTGACCCGCCCTATTTCCCTCCCGCTTCTACATAAACTAAGCCCCCCAGAGCAGCTGCGCTCATTTACCTATGAACAGTTCCTGAAGTCAAAGGCACAGTGGTTAATTCGCTCCTGTGACATTGGAATAGCAGGCATCTCCGCCAGCTTTGGTCACTCCCGACTCAGTATTCTACACTGGGAATACAATAGAGGCGGAGATGCCTAAGAATACAGCTGATACACACAAAGTGCAAGCAATGAAATAACCCAAGGTGCAAAAATGTGAAAGCAGTTAGCAATATAGGTAACAGGAAAAATCAAAGCAACACACTGCCTCCAAAAATGATGAATCCCATTGTAACAACTGTGAAAATGAATATAAGAAGTGGCAAAGACTTCAAAAGAATAATTTTTAAAAATATTTATTTTATTGCAAACAGAGAGAGGCAGATAGAGGGAGAATGGGTGCACCAGGGCCTCCAGCCACTGCAAATGAATTCCAGACGCATGCGTCACCTTGTGCATCTGGCTTTACGTGGGTGCTGGGAAATGGAACTCTGGGCCTTAGGTTTTGCAGGCAAGTGCCTTAACTGCTGAGACATCTCTCTGCCCAAAAGAATGATTCTATATAAGTATGTTCACAGGAATAAAAGAAGAAAACAAACTCCTGCAGGAATCCCAAGAGAACAGGGAAAAACAGCATGATATTGGCATGAAAATGGAAAGGTAGAACAGAACAGAAGATCTAGATATAAACCTATGTGCTACAACCTTCTGATTTTTGTCAAAAATTCCCAAAACACTCACTGGAAAAAAAAAGCATCTTAAACAAACGATGGGAAGTTTGGTTATTTAGATGTAAAAGAACGAAACTGGATCCATATCTCTCTATGCTCAAGAATTGAGTCCAAGTGGATCTAAGACATTAATGTCGGACACGAAAACTCTGAAACTGCTATAGGAAAAAGAAGGGGAAACACGTCAAGATATAGACTTACGTAAGACTGCATAAAATTTCCATCATTCAGGAAATAAGGTCAATAATAAATAAATGGGACCTTGTGAAATTGGAAAACTTTTGTACAGTAATGGAAACTGTTAAACGAATAGGAAGGCAGCCTACAGAGTGGAAAAAAAAAACTTTGCCAACTATATACCTGACAGAACATTAATATCTAGACTATACAAAGAACTTATTAGCCAAACAACAACAAATCAAACAACCCAGTCAAAAATGAGATATAGAAGCAGAGTTCTCAAAGGAAGAGATACAAATGACCAATAAACATTTTAAGTGTTCCATGTCCTTAGCCATCAGAGAAATGTAAACTGAAACTACTTTGAGATTCCATCTTATTCTTCTCAGAAGAAATCAAATGACAATAAATGCCATCAAGGGTGTTGAGAAAGAGGGACCCTTATTCACTGTTTGTGGAGTGTAAACTAGTGTAGCCACTATGGAAATCAGGGTGGAGGATTCTCAGAAAGCTAAAAATAGAAGTACCATGTTACCCAGCTATGGCACTCTTGGACATACACCCTAAGAAATCTATACTCTACCACTGAGCTACTTGCTCATCAGTGCTTTCTGATGTCCTATTCACAATGGCTAGGAAATAGAATGAGCCTAGATGCCCATCAACTGATAAATCATTAATGATGATATTGTACATATAGACAACGGAGTTTAATCCAGCTATAAAGAAAAATGAAATTATGAAACATTCAGGAAAACAGATGAGTCTATAAACTACTATATTAAATGAGGTAACCGAGGCTCAGAAATACAAATGTCACATGTTCTATTTCATATGTGGATCCTAGCTTCAAATTTTTAGATTTCTATGTAAGTTGGAGTAAAAGTTAGTAGAGGCCAGGAAGCCAGATAAGGGCTATGAGATGAGGAAAAAGTGGAAAGGGTTAAGGGGCAGAGATAGTAGATCTGGAGTGGAAAGGGTTAAGTGAGTATAGGGTGTTTAAGGGGAAAGAGAGGGGGTAGAGTGTTAACCAAAACTAAAAACTGATGAAAAAAACATATGGAAACCTACTTCATTGTTAGATATTTACAAATACAAGTTTTTAAAAAGGAATTTGGGCAGAAGTACCCTGCATGGGTGAATCCTGCTGCTCCCAGAGGTCACAGGTTATTATAGAAAAATCCCAGTGCCAATACCTCCTACTGGGTGGCTGGTAACATGGCCAACGAGGCCCTCAAAACAACATGGGCTGTTGCTACTGCTCTTGGTTGCCCACCAGAACTGGATGGCAGGAACCTATTGCTGAAGACACCACCTGATTTGGCTGCAGGACACAGAGATAACAAACTAGAACTGAGCTGGAAGCCTCTTCCTCGCTGGCTAGCTGTCATGGTGCTAGAAAGTTCTATGCAGACTGCTGAGGGAGAAAATTAAAACATTAACAGTCTTACCCAGCAGTGGACCCTATGAGCTATCCAGCCAGCCAGTCAGACAAGATGTGCCCACTGGTGCAATAGTGGCCTACTTGTTATGGGGATAATCAGCTGCTCTTTGATTGGATATGAGGCCCACTCCACAGGAATTCCTGGTCCTAAAAATCTAGTCAAAAGCCTATGGCTGAGAATGCCACAGGCCCACAGACCTCTATTGTTTGGCTAAATTAATATGCTGTTCCCATCCAACTGTCTCTTAAATATTTATATTTATATTTATGACCATATTTATATTTATATTTATATTTATGACCATAGATTTGTGATAGTTATCACCATTAGTCAGAGAAGCTTTTTTTCCCAGTTGTCAGTGACTAAGATTCAAAACTTGTCAAAGTGCTGAGAATAAGTGACAGTTGAGTTCTCAGCACTAAATAAGACATCTATATGACTCCCACCAAGGCTCAGGGCACATATAAGAAAGAGGGGGAAAAGAATGTAAGAGCCAGAAGATGGGGAAGGGTACTTTGGGATGATGCCTTCCAGACATGGAGTGGCTGTTGTATTCATGATCTCACAGTCATTGACTATCATTATCTTCTTGAGACCTAGAAAATATTGGGCCCATCAACATTCCAGCATTTATAATGGAGGAGAACAACAACAAAAAAAGACATTGAAGTAGAATATGGACTGGATGGAAAAAAGAAAAGATTCATTGGAAAAGGCATAGAGGAGGCCAGACAAGAGAAGGTAAAGGAAGGTGTGATAGTCTGATTCAGGTGTCCACCACGAACTTATGTGTTCTGAATGACTGATCCCCAGCTGGTAGCAGTTTGGTAATTGGAGCCTTTCAGGAGGGGATGTATTGTTGCGGCTAGCCTATGGGTGTAGAGTTAGCTTCCGCTTGCCAGTGTTTGGCTCCCTCTCACGTGCTGGTGTTCCACCTGCTGTGGTGGAGGTGATATCCAGGCTGTGCTCATGCTATGTTTTCCCCTGCCATCATGGTGCTTCCCCTTGAGTCTGTAAGCCAAAAATAAACCCTTTCCTCCATAAGCTGCTTTTGGTCAGGTGCTTTGTGCCAGCAATGAGAAAGTAACTATAACAGAAGGGGTTTATGATGAAAATACATTTTACAAATATATAGAAAAGTCAAGAAAATTTTTAAAAATTAAAAAATAGAAAAATAGCTTTGAAAATATTAGCCTTCAGCCGGGCGTGGTGGCGCACGCCTTTAATCCCAGCACTCGGGAGGCAGAGGTAGGAGGATCACCATGAGTTCGAGGCCACCCTGAGACTACAGAGTGAATTCGAGGTCAGCCTGGGCTGGAGTGAGACCCTACCTCGAAAAAAAAAAAAAAAAATATTAGCCTTCAATTTTTTAAATCTTTCTGGCTTACTTGTTTCAGACTTTATAATAATTATAATTAATCATTATGCTAAGAAAAAGATAATAAAAATAGTAATGCTTCATGTATTATCTATGCTATGATAAATGATTGAATCTTTATGATCCCAACATTTCACTATCTCAAACCAACAGTTTATCTTGTGCAGATTTATTAGTTAAATCTGGTCTGTCATGAGGTTAGATTCTGCTTTGGAACCCAAGCCTTTTGTCTGTGTCCTTCCATTCTCTTCTAGCTCTTCCCCTTTGTACTGTCATATGCACGTGGAAACTTTGAGTATGGAGGAAGAAAACTTAGGAGCTTGGCCCACAGGTAATTTTCCTCACTTCTACCCATGTTTTACTGGGCAGAACACAGTTCCATGACCCAACTGGATCCACCAAAGTTTGGAAAGTATGCTACACCTATGCACAGGAAAAAAAGTTCTCTTTAATGTATTTTTTATGTTGCACAGTGACCCTTCCCTTAGCCATGAGGGCTCTATTTCAAGACCCCAGAAGGGTCATATATATGAATAGCTTATATATAGGCATACTCTGTTAGCTTTCTGTCACTTTAACAAAATGCTGTATGTAATTTATCAAGATATAAAGTATGTCTAATGGTGAGCAGAGACATGATTTACATCCTTGGAAGGATGGAATGGGAGGGCATGAAATTCCATCATGCTCTTCAAAATGGAGTATACATTAGAACTTATGAATGCTTTTATTTCTCAAATTTTCTGTTTAATATTTCTGGACTGTGGCTCACTCTGTGGCAAAACCACAGATAAGAAGCAACTCGAATAAACTTTTCTAAATAGCTCCAAAAAGCTCAGAAATAGGAAGATTTGAGAGTTAAAAGAACATTTGGATCCTTTAAGGCTATCCTGTAGTATACTTTGAGTTCATTGCTTCTGCAGTCCCAGAATCTCCCGTAGTGTCCACTGGAGATGAACGTGACAGTAATTCTTGTGGACGTAATGTCCACGGGACATGAATGCCTTGTGGGAGGGAAAGGAATCCTCACTCGAAAGACAGTCCTCTTCTTTCCCCACACCCCATCCCTTCACACATTCCTGCTCCAAAGTTTCCTGCTCCAAAGGGATGGTTGAGACAGCTGCTGAAGAAACCCTTCTCCTTTCCAACTTGCCCTTCTACTTTGATGCCTACTTTTTTGTCCTTTTCACCATCTATATGGAATGTTGGTAAGCCCAATATTGCGTAGGTCTGGAGCAGGTGACAATATTCACAGAGAGGTCATGAAAGCAATAACCACATCCTGTGAGGAAGACAGCGCTCCCTAGCACTCCTCTCCAGCCTCTGGATCCTGCATTCTTTCCTCCCCCTCTTCTGCACTTCTCCTGAGCCTTGAATGGCACAACGGATTTGTGTCATTTACCAATTAGCATTCAACAGCCACTTGTTCTCAGTACTTTGATGAGTTTTGCATCTTACCAGTAGTCACCGCAAAATGGGGCCTCTCTAACCAAAGGTGAGAACAGCACTAATCTAGGGGCATAAATACAAATATTTAGAAAACAAATTAATAAAATCCATTTATCCAAATAACGATAATAGTTCCCCTTCAGAATTTATGACTTTCCCAGCTTTTGAATAGGAGCAGGAATGAGTTCTTTCCCATGGAGTGGGCCTCAAATCCAATCAGAACACTTGACCACCCCATAACAATCATGCCATTGTTGTACCAGTGGGCACAGTGCCTGGTTGGGGCCAGGGATCATTGCAGTAGTAAATCTGACCCTGTGCTTTTTAGCTTTTTAGAGCTGATTTGTGGGAAGTATGTTGATACATTTGGAACTTTAGACTGGAGAAGCCTTACAGTTCTCTAAGTAGAACTCTATAGACTCTTCTGGGGACATGCCTAAGACCAAAGTAGAGCTTGAAAGGCCTGAATGCAGAGAGAAATGAGCACTATGAAAGCTCTGCTGATAATGTTTCAGAAAAGAAGAGGGACTTCATCGTAACTGGGCTCTGCAAGGCTGGCTGCTCTGCTCGGTCCTGAGAACGTGAGCAAACCTGAATTTAGAAGTTATGGACTGGTGTGAGCAGAAATAAAGCTTGGCATAGAAGGAAATGTGAATGGGTCTTGGGGCCCAATCACAACTCGGCTGTAATTGTTGTGACTGGCCAACTGTTCTGCATTGGGACAAAAGGAGGAGTGTTGACACTTTCAAAATGATGGGAGGAGGGGGAGGGGCTGAAGGAAGAATTCTGAAGGAATGTCCTGATCTACAAACTTTGTTTTTTCCTTGCTGTGCCAACAAATGTTGGCACTCTTGCCTACCTGGTACTTGTTTTAGAAGTATGACAAATGCAGGAAAGAGAGGATCTTTGGGTTTGCAGCATAGGTTTTGGAGATGGACCCTGGTCGATGTGGAACAAGGTGGGAGACACCACATGGAGCCTTGAGGATGAACCATGAATTTTGGAAATGCCAGGACTGTGGGACAGCATCCAAGGACAGTTGCTCTCACTCTGGATCAGATGGTTCTGTCTGGAAAGAAAGCAACCAAGGCTGGAAAGGTGGAATTTGGAATCCAGAGATTTCATCAGGAGTCCCAGGGCAAGTCATGGAGCTGTAGGATTTGATATTTGCCCTGCTGGCTTTCTATCTTGCATTGGTCTAATTTGTCCTTGCTATACCTTCTTTTTTCATGGTGGAATGTTAGCTCTGTACTATTATGTGTTGGAAATATTTAACTTGTGCATTGACTCTATAGGCTCACAGTTAAGAGACCGTCTTTGGTCTCAGGTTAGACTGGACTTTTGAACAGTGTTTGGATTGATAAAGACTGTGGGGACATTTGAAGTTGGACTGAATGCATTTTGCATCATAAGTTGGTCAGTCTATATGGGCCAGAGGCAGAATATGGTAATTTGCATGTAAAATACCCCCAGAGCCTCATGTATTTGTGATTAAGTCTCATATTCAATCTACAGCTGGTGGCAATATGGGAGATGGAGCCTTTGCTGGAGGGTCTGTGTCATCAGGGGTAGACCTTGAGTTTATTAGTCCAGCTTGCCTGTGCTACCCAAGCTCACTCTTTTGCTGCTTCCTGCTTTGGCAAGATGTAATGCCCAGCCTCTGCTCTGCCATGCTGTCCTGCTTAGATGAAACTTCCCCTTGAGACTAAGCTGAAATAAATCCTCTCTTTCCATATGCTGCTTTCAGTCAGGTGTTTTGTCCCAGCAATGAGAGGTCACTGCTATACCACATTTTTCTAACTTTTAAGGTTGCTAATGAAAGATCTGAAGTTATTCTGATATTTTTGCTTTCATGTGGGAGTTGGTTGGTTCCTCTTACAGATTCTAGTATTGTTTCTTTAATTTGTATTTGTAACATCTCAGTTATATCGCATTTTGGAGAAGTTCTTCTCTAGTTATTGGATGTTGTCATACACAGGCTCACATTCCTGGGATGAACATCCAAACCAGACACAGTTTATGGGAGGAATGGGTTTATTTCAGGCTGATAGATCCAGAGGAAGTCCCATCAATGAGAGAAGAAGTTGGCTCCCATTCATAAATCCAAACAGAGAGAGACACCACCAAGCATTCAGCACCACAAGCACACACAGCAAGAGCTCCAAAACTTCTCTGCATACCTTTGGCCTGGAATTCAGATCTGCCCCAGTAACATACTTCCCTGTAACAGGAGTCTGCCCACGAGGGGCTGAAACTGAAAACTCAGTTTTAAAAATAATAATAAACTCGATTTTAATAAAACACCTGAGTCTCTAGGGGACATACATCCAAGCTACCATAGATGTCAACTCTTTCTCTAGGTTTGGGAAATTGTCTGTTAAAATTTCATTAAATAATTTATCTATTGCTTTGGATAAAACCCTAGTTCTTTCTTCTACCTCATGAATTCTCAGGTTTGGTCACTCGGATGCATCTCAAACTTCTTGCTGCTTTCTCCCATCAGCCGGGTTGTCAGGCTCATCAATTTTCTCATCATGCATTCTAGAAATAAATCTAATATGTGGCATATAGTCCTTTGAATATACTACTGAATGTTGATTGCTAATATGATATTGAAGATATTTACATCAGTGCTCATAAAAGACACTGGTCTATGATTTTCTTTTGGAAATTTCTTATCTTTTCATCTGGATAAAACTTGCTGAATAGAATGAATTATAAAGTGTTTCCCTTTAATGTGCAAACATTTGAAAAAGATTACTATTAGTTATATTTTTAGATGTTTGATAGATTTCATCAAGAAAACGATGGGATATTTTTCTGGTTACTAATTTAATCTTTTTACTAGTTATTACTCTATCTGGATTTTCAATTATTCGGTGATTATGTCTTAATAGGTTTGGGGTTTGTTTTCAAGAATTTGGACATTTCATATAGGCAATCCAGTATGTTTGTATATATTTTTTCATGATATTCTCTTATATTTTCATTTGATATTTTTTAGAATTTTGAAATGTCTCTATTTTCATTTCTTCTTTTGGTAATTTGAGTCTTCTCAATATTTAGATGTTTTCTGAGAACAAACTTTATTGCTTTTGACTGTAACTTTTGACTCTCTATTTTGATTTTGTTCTTCAATCCTTCCTTCTCCTAGCTTTGGGTTTAGTTTTTTCCTTTTCGAGTTCTTTAAGTTATAAAGTTTGAGCATTGATGTGAGACCTTCCCGTGTGTGTGTGTGTGTGTGTGTGTGTGTGTGTGTGTGTGTGTGTGTGTGTATGGGTGCATTTGTGCTAGGGAAGACAACTTTGGGTGTTAGTCATCACCTTGCACCTTTGGAGGGCAGTCTTTCCTTGAACACAAGGTGCTACCTTCACCAGGCTAGCTAACCCCTGAGGGCGATTCTCCTATGTAAACCTCCTTTCTTGCTGCAGGCCTGCTACACTTGGCTGTCTATGTGGCCTGGGGATGCAAATCCAGGTCCTCACGCTTGCGTGACAAGACTATCCACTGAGCCATCTATCCAGCCCTTCCTTATTTTTTTAATGCAAGAATTTATAGGTATAAATTTCTCCCTACAGCTAATTTTGAGCTATAAAATTTGGTTGTTGTGTTATTGTTTTAATTCATCTCTAAACATTCTGATTTCCATTTTTGTTCCTTTTTGATCTACTGTTTATTTAAGAATATATTGTTTAATTTCCAAAGGTTTTCAAATTTTCCAGTTTTTCTTCCCGAGTTGATCTCTAATTCATCATGCTCTGTTTATCATTATATGGATATGGCCAAATTGTGTCCTCACAAAGATCCGTGTATTAAAGACCTGATTAGGGCTGGTGAGATGGCTCAGCAGTTAAGGCACTTACCTCCAGTACCTAAGGCCCCCGGTTCAATTCCCCAGTACCCACATAAGCCAGACCTACAAGGCCCTGGTGTGTGTTCTCTCTCTCTCTCTCTCTCTCTCTCTCTCTCTCTCTCTCTCTCTCTGCTTGAAAATGAATAAATAAAATATTTTTTTTAAAAAAGACCTGATTAACCAACTGTTGGGCCTCATTCCTATGTCCCAGCACTCAGGTTCAGACAGGATTGAGTGTTTAAGGCCAGACTAGACTATAGCAATTTTCAGGCCAATCTAGGCAATATAGCGAGCGACACTCTGTCATAAATTTTTTTAATCAATAAATTATTATTAAGAGTTTACCCTCAAATTGGAGGCATTGAGAAGTTGTGGAATCTTGAAGGAGTTGGGGGGGGGGCTGGTGGGAGATCCTCAAATCACTAGAAGTGCCTGTTTATTCTCCTGGGATCTCTTCATTCTCACCAAAAGGGTGTTATAAAATGCACAGGGCTGGCGCCTTCTGTCCTCTCTGCTCCTTGTTTGAGATGCAATCACTTGCTTTCTTTTGTTCTTTTGACATTCCAAACTATAAGCCAATTATGACTCTTTTTCTTTCATAATTAAATTGTCTCAAGTACTTTGTTTTAATGACAGATCTATCTAATATATATGAAAGATAATTTGTGAAATGTGTATATTTAACCTATTAATTTAACCAGGCAGGTCTGTTTGGGAGGCAGAAGAATCCAGAGTTCAAGGCTAACCTCAGCCATGTATGTAGCAAATTCAAGGCTGGCCTGGATTACATAAGACCTTGCCTCACACAATGAAACAAAGACTTAACTTATGTCCTAAAATGTTTTATCTTGGAAAATATCCCATATGCATATATAAACTTAAGAACAACATGTATTTTGTTGTTGGATAGACTGTTCTATCCAGATGGTTTAATGTATTATTCATGATCTATATTTCCTTACTTATCTTATATCTGTTAAGTTTAACCATTTTGAGAGTAGAATACTGATGTATCCAGATATGTTTACAGAATTGGCTACTTCTCCCTTTAATTCATTCCATTGTTGCTTCAAATATTTGCTGTATATTCTTGCTCTATTTAATCTTTTTATTAATACCTAATAACCTCTTTTACTCTTTCGACTTTTAAAAAGTCTATTTGTATGATATGGTCTATATTTAAAGTCTCTTTGTGTAAAGTACCCCAACCTATTTTCTGTTTGTTACTATTTTATGTAATTTTTTTTTCTTTCTTTCTTTCTTTAAATTCCAACCTGATTGTATCTTTGGATCTAACGTGAACTTCTTCAAAGCATATGGAGTTCCATCATATTTTCAATCTCTGTCTTTTGACGAAAATTCAATCCATTTACACTCAAAGCAACTACTGATAAGGAAGAACTAACTCTGTCACCTCGCTCTTTGCTTTCCGTGATATAGTCTCCTGTATGTTTCCCTGGGCTCCTGTCTTCTTTTCAGCTTGACTTTTTATACTAAGTCGTTTAGAGTTTTCTCTTTTCTTTTGGTTATGTTCAATCGTCATAAGTATGTCCTTCGTGGTTGACATGAGACTTACATTTTAACATTATAACATCCTGAAATTGCTCAATTTAAATTAGTTCATTTCTTAGATTTCATAGAAAAGAAAAAAGTGGACTTATTATAGCAAAATAAGCGTGAGCTTACTGTCCTCCCCCTTATTCATTGTTACAATCTGCAGGCCACAGATGGCCAGTCACAGAGCATGAGGTGAGAAACTACCAGAGCTTTGAAATTCAGTGAGACAAAGAAGCAACTGCTTTTACTGTGATAAGGAAGTTAGGAAAAGATGAGGCAGGAGAATACCTGGGGAGGATAATCTGAGTCTCTCTGGAACCCATTGTAAAGGTGTAAGTTGTTAGGTGAAGGCATCTGCTTCCTTGTGCTTGTTAATTTACATGTTTAATGTCACATACACATCTCTGTACCCAACTATAAAATCCCTTGGTAACCAGGGTGCTGGGCCAATGCTTCATCTATGCTTGGCCTAAATTCGTAATAATAATAAATGAAACTCCACTCTCCTCTTGCTGAAACAGCTTTGTCTGTTTGTCATGGGGAATTTCTACAACAGACTCACAAATGATTCTCAAATAACACCGTCTTTTCTATCTGCCGGTGGCAGTTATCTTCTCATTGCTGGGACAAAATACTCAACCAGAAACAGCTAATGGAAGGAAGGTGGGGTTTTTTTGTTGTTGTTTTTGGTTTATAGTTTTGAGGGGAAGCTTCATCATGGTGGGGTATTATAGAATAGCAGAGTTGGGTGTACCAAGGTTGTCTTCAACAAACACAATTACACTGGCAAATTCTCGTTGATAGAACAAGTTTGGAATTCTGTAATCTACCTATGATTGCTGCCTCGAGGGTAAGGCTTGAACACTGTATTAATTCATTTTAATCAACTCAATTCTTAGTATAATAGTGACCACTTATTCCATGATGTCCAGTGACATGGGAGCCTCTGTGGAAGATTTATAACAGCCTGCAAGATCCATGAAAGGAAAAAAGAACCATGTCCTTCAGATCTGGGAATGGCTGATGGCTACTTCTACCCATGGAAGTACAGGCAAAGACATGACAGCCATTGTTACTGTACCTCTCTAGGTTGTTGATGGTCTCTTCCAAGCTGGCCTCTGGAAGTCACATGACTTCCAGGAGACTTAGAGGGCCAGCATGACTCCTCCCCCTCACTTATCTCTTTCTCTTCCTTTAGAAGCCAGACACTGTAGACCAGAAAATGCTAATAGGGAAACTTTTAGAACATCACTGTGCATTTCCAAGGGAAGGAACAAGCTGGTAAAAGTCCCCAAGGGACCTTGAGTTCATACCTCAGATGTGGGCTCAGCACAGAGCCACCACCCTCCAATGAACAAGAGAAAAATATAACAGCAAACCTTGGGGAAAGGAGAATATTATTTTATTTTATTTATTCATTTTCAAGCAGAGAAATACAGAGAGAGAGAGAGAGAGAGAGAACACACCAGGGCCACCACGTTGTGGATCTGGCTTACATGGGTCCTGGGGAATTGAACCCGGGGCCTTAGGCACTGGAGGCAAGTGCCTTAACCGCTGAGCCATCTCTCCAGCCCGAGAAAGGAGAATTTGATTTCTACTTTCTACCATATCATATTCAAGTGTCCAGTTAGCCAAAAAAAATACAGAATATATAAAGCAAGGGAAAGTATAACCCTCTTCAATAATCAAAATTAAACCAGTAGAAATATTCCAATGGACTAGAGAGATGGTTCAACAGTTAAGGCACCTGCCTGCAGAGCCTAATGACCAGAGTTCAATTCCCCAGTACCTATGGTAAAGCCAGCAGCACAAAGGGACGCGTGTACCTGGAGTCTGTTTGCAGTGGCTTTTTCTCTGGGCAAATAAAGAAAGAAAGAAGAGAGCCCATTCTATCTGTCTGCCTCTCTTCTATCTCTCTTTGCTTGCAAATAAATAAATAAATAAATAATATTTTTTAAAAGACCTAGTTCTGAAAAAACTCAATGGTGATTTACTAGACAAAAAAAAACTCTCAGAACATGACAGGTCTGAGGAAAAGCTAGATTTAGATAACCAACAACTAACTTCAATGAACAAGTTTATGATAGAGTTTTAATAGTAGTAAAGCCCAAGCAAATGATTCTTAGAACAAAAATATTAAAATGTTGGCCATGGCTTAAGAAGGTACCCTAGTTGTTTCTTTGTTGGTCTGGCCCATGTGGGTCCTGGGGAATTGAACCCGCGGCCTCAGGCACTGGAGGCAAGTGCCTTAACCACTGAGCCATCTCTCCATTCCTCCCTAGTTGTTTCTTTAAATCTTTCCTACCTCTCGCTGACTCCCCCATATTTTAGATATCTTCCTACTAATACAATTATTGTATCCTCAAAGAAGTCCTCTGATCACTTGCTCTATTTTACCTGATAACCGTGTGTTCAGGGGTTACCTTATACCTTGGGCCATCACAATTAATGCTAACAATGTGATTTATAATGAATGCGTTTGTCATTCAGTCTGGCCTTTGGAAGGGATCCAGAGTGAGTAGCTAGCCAGTCTCACTAGGAACTAGGCAGACCAACGTTTGGGTGAGCGTCCCTGGAAACCCCCTTTCTGGATGCTGAGTAGTCCACTAGACAGCACTGGGGAAAGGTTAAGTGGATGCTCCTGCCTGGATCATCGTGGACTCGCCCATAGATTCACTTCCTTTGTTGATTTTTATCTGGGTCTTATCACCATCATACACTATAAATGCTATTGTCTTCTAGGAAATCATTGACCTTGGTAGTGATCTTGGGGTCTCACAACATGATGCCTCACTGGGCATCTGAGTTACAGAGCTGCTAAAGAAACCCTTAGTTGAATTCTAAATATTTACGCTGTTCCTTCAGACTTTTTTTTATCTGATTCTGGAGTAGCTTGGTTGATTTGTATTACTGGAAAATTATGTATCCTTCTTCATTGCAAATAAAACAGATGTTTGATAACAATTGTATCCCAGATTATTCAATAGCAGTTTGAAAGTTTTGTGCACAGGTAGGTTGTGAGCATATGTAGTCCTGTGGAGAGAGAATGACAACGGCGAAAAGAATGACAAGAGTGAGGAGGAAAGCTGAACCTAAAAGTGGAAGAGTCGTCACGGCCAAGGGTAACTGGGGCCTGTTCACCCTGGGCCTTCTGAGAACGCAAAATGTATCCAGTGGGTTTTCACTGTCCATTAGAGGAGAAAATTCCATCGGCTCCAGGCTTCCACTGAAAAACCAAAGATGCTTGGGAATTTACTATGTTGTACTTCAAGCATCCACACATTTATTAAGAGCCCACCTATCTTGAGGTTGCCATTAAAGAACTCCTAAATCATGAGGGAGAGGGAGAGACCTAGTTATGCGTTTTAATGACTCAAATGGCCATGATAGGTCCAAGAGAATACTTGCAGTGTCTAAGAGGCTGCTAGTATCATCCATAAACATATCTCAAGAATGTCTCTTAGAACAATAAAGTTGGAAGAGTAGCATTGTCCCACCAATAGAGAAGGTTTAGAACCAGAGTCAAGGTTTATTAGCACACTCAACAGTACCAATAAAGAATCCTCACAGGTTGCTTCGAACTCTTAAGAGCCTCTGTTTTCAGCACTTTGATGAATTTTCATAACCTCCCAGTGGAGGTCACTACCTCAGGACTAGCACAATATTGAGCTCATCAATATTTTTTGAGCTTTATTGTTTAAAATGTATTTATTTATTCTGGGCTGGAGAAAGGGCCGAGTGGTTAGTGTGCTTGCCTGGAAAGCCTGAAACCCAGGTTCAATTCCCCAGTGCCCACATGGAGCCAGATGCACAAAGTGGCGCATGCATCTCGAGTTTGTTTGCAACAGCTGGAGGCCCTGAAGTGTGCCTTCTCTCTGTCTCTCTTCTCTTTCTCTGGGCAAATAAATGAATAAATAAATAAATTTATTTTTTTTCATGTATGCATGTATATATGGCCATGCCAGGGTCTTTCACTCTGGCAAATGAACACCAGAAGTTTGCAGCATTTTTTGGGGGGGCTGGATTCAGTTCTCAATATTTTAACATAGATGACAGGGGAAGGGAAAAGTAGAATTAGACATTAAAATAGAAGAGAGACTACACGCAAAGAGTGGGAACAGGGACTAATGAAGACAATGGAAGGGGGTTATGATCAAATTAAAGTATGTTCACGTGTCAAGATTCTCAATACAAATGATTTAAAGCATCAACACTTCTCTGGAAGACAGGTAGAGACTCAGCATTCGGTCACGGATTATACCTGAGCAAACCCACAAAAACAGCAGGGCTGTGATGAAGTTAGATGTTCAAAATGTTGATGGCAGAAAAGCTTTGATGAGGGAGTGAGGGTGAGGTGCCCCTGGAGAAGGGAGAAGGGAACTCACTTAGGGAGCAACGTCTTCTGGAACTGAGATCGAGAGTCAAAGATGAGCAGGAGAAAGACCCATTTCTCAAGCTGAGAATCAGGTCAGCAGGGTCGATGAGGAACCCTGTACCATCCGCAAACAAGTCCTAGGAAACTCCCAAGACAATGACGTGTGGTAGAGAACAGGAGTGGGTGGATCAGCAGGTCTGCCCAAAGCTCCCTATGACTGCGGTTTCTGAGAGATAGCTTTAAAGAGGAAAGAATCCTGTACCCAACTCCAAAGGAGAGTTAATATAATACCAGAGACCAGAGCTTAGGTGTGGTCTGGCCCTGGCACTACCCCAGAGGGAGGCGGCTGGCCAGAGACTAGCAGAGAGGGAAGGAGATGGGTGGGGAAGGCAGTTGGAGCATCCACACCTGAGCTCATCCTATAAATCTGTCATAGGTTAATGAATCATTTTCAAGAATCTGCCTTATAATAATTAGTGCTCTCTGACCCTTGTTTCCTGCCTTTCCCCCTTCTCCTCCATCTCATTTATTTTTCCTTCCTTTCTTCCTTCTTTCCTTCCTTCTCTCTCTCTCTCTCTCTCTCTCTCATAGATATACTTAGGAGAAGAACCTATGGATCTCTTTAGAAAAATAAAACTCTATCAACTGTGCAGCAGCAGTAGGCAGGCTGTGTGAGAATAAAGAGAAGCAACTGGCCGAGAGAAATGGGTGGAAGGAGCTGAAGGTGGTGGCTGAGTCAGGGGTATCAGTTTCCTGGGAGGTAACATGCTAGAAGTACCTGAGCTACATTTCTGAAAGGTGATGCCTGGTAGGTGAACGTGTACTGAGGAGAACCCTTCAGTGCCTTTCCATCCTATGACACACCTCCAGAAAGCCCTGCTTGTCTGCCCTCAGGGACATCTATACCCCTGGTGGACATTGACTCCAGCTAAGGTATGGTCACCCTTCTCTTTCTGGCAAGTCAGCACATAATGACAGAGAAATATCCAGGGCCCTCAGCACCCACAGAAGGAAGAGAGACGAGGTCCAATTCCCTGGCATTCTGAGATATTTCCTAGAAAGACTACCGAGTTTTCATCTTGAGCGGAAGATCAGAGACAACTGAATGACTAAACAATATGTGGCTGCGCTCCCACCAGAAGGGGCACTGACTAGGGAAACCAGCCAACTGCGCATCCCACCCCCAGTAGCCACCATGCCTCTAGGTGGGTGCTGGGGGTGGGAGTGCTGCCTCACTCGGATCCTAATAAGACCAGTTTTCAGGCCCAGCAGACTACTTGAAGAGAGAGAAGATCCTCACAATAAATTTCAACAACCAGTAGACCACATCTGGGAGTTTAAACTGAATTTCCTGAGGTCTCTTCTCTGCCCAATGCAGGGTAGGACATAACCAAAACTACTAATAATCCCCCCTGGGCTTAATCAACAGTTGTCTCGGCCTTTTCCTGAGCATAGCAGTCTGTCCATCCATCCATCCCAATTCATGGGACCACAGAACCTCCCTTATAACCCTTTCCGGTTCATGAAATCCAATAGTGGTAGCCACTGGTCAAGAGACACATTCTGTAACCGTTATGGCTTGAATGTGAAATCACACCCGAGGCTTGTGTTTGAACAATTAGTCTCCAGCAGATGCACAGTGTCTGGAGTTCACTTGCAGAGGTAGGAGGCCCCGGAGCACCCATTCCCCATCCTCTAGCAAATAAGTATATAAATGTTTTAAAATAAAATAATCTATTCAAACAGGATACTTTTACTAGACTTATTGCATTAATAGAATAAAAATAGACAGTTTAGGAAAGAATAGGGGTGAAGAGATGAGGGGGGGATGGAGGTGGTGGGAACACAAACCAGAACTAAGGACATATGAATAAGCCATATGGCCGTTTAACATTTGATAAGCTAACTTAAAATAGAATTTTTTTAAATGTCAAATAATTTATGAGAGGTACATTAGAGATAAGAGGCAGGGAAAAGAGGGCAGTAAGGGGGAATGAGAAAGGGTAGATATGACTAAAGTATTTTATAGACATGTATGAAATGGTCTTAATGAAGCCCCTCACGTTTTATAATTAATATACATTAAAAATAGGATCAAAATACGTTGCTTGAGAAAAATCAACCGCAAAAGACAGTAAGAAAGCTGGAGAGATGGCTCGGCGTTTAAGGCACTTGAAGGCAAAGCCTAGTGACCCAGGTTTGATTCTCTTGTGCCATGTAATCCACAGGCACCAAGTGGCACGTGCCTCTAGAGTTCATGTGCAGCAGCTGGAGGCCCTTCTGTGTGTTCTCTCTCTCTCTCTCTCTCTCTCTCTCTCTCTCTCTCTCTCTCTCTCTCTCTCTCTGCAAATAAATAAAAATTAAAAGACAATAAGTAAGCAAGGAAGAGAAAGATCTACTAAATAATCAATGAAATGAAAATAGTAATCCCCTACCTATGTATATAATATGTTGATTCTATTGAACTAAATTCTCTGGTTAAAGGGATAAAGGGTGGCAGAGTGGATTCACGAAGACCCAGTGCATGATTCTTCAGCTAGTGGGAACACACGCAGACTGAAGGTGAGTAAACAGATAAAGAAAACAGTGTTCTGTGACAGCTTTCTGTCCTGTCAGAGAAAATGCATAACACATCAAGAACTTCAGGGGCTGGGAAGATGGCTCCGCAGTTAAAGGCACTTGCTAGCAAAGCCTGAAAGCTTGGGTTCAATTCTTCAGTACCCATAGAAAGCCAGCTGCACAAAGTTCATTTACAGTGGCACTAGGCCCTGGTATGCCCATTCTCATTCTCTCTGTCTCTCTCATTCTCCCCTTGTAAATAAATAAATAAAAATCTTTTTAAAAAGACACCATAGTGCTGAGAAGAAATGACAGTGGAGTGTTCAGCACTGGGACATCTCTATCACACTTCCTGAGGCTCAGGGTCTATTGCAGAAGAGGAGGTGGAAAGATTATAAGAGCCAAAGGAAGGGGAGGACTGCTTACAACTCAAACTTCTAGACACAAAACGGCCTTGATACTCCACAAACTTCCAGACACAAAATGGCCTTCGTATTCATGAGTTCGCAGTGCCTGATAATACCTACACATAATGGGAGGAAAAGATGATGACACCAAAACAAATCAGAGACTAATTGACAGGGGGAAGAGATATGGGGGAGGGTGGGAAGGTTTATGGTTTACAATTCTACAAGCTATCAATAAAAAGTTTTTAAAAAGTATAGAGGGAAGATCACTACCTAATTACAAAGGATATATATATATATATATATATATATATATATATATATATATATATATATAAAGCCAAGTCCTCTGAGCACTTAGAGCAAAGAGCATTGTAAAAGGAGTGGTCTGCAGTGTGATCATAGGACCTTATGGCCACCACTCTCAGCAATGGACAGATGGTCTAGACAGAAAAGGAGCAAAGAAACATCAGAGTTAGACTGTATTCCGTAGCAAGTGGACCAAATAGACATTTACAGAAATTTATCCAGCAGCTGCAGACTCTCCTTACTTCCTAGACACATGTGAAGTGAACATAGATCACTTGTTTGGCTACAGACAAGCCTTGGGGAATGAAAACAAAATCACATCATGTATCTTCTCTGGCCACAATGGAATGAAACTGGAAATGAACAAGAGGAGGAACTCTGGAACTGTGAATATACATGGAAATTAAATAGTATGTTCCTGAGCAACCAATAGGCCAACTGAGGAATTTAAAATATTCTTGAGACAATTAAAAAATGGGCATAACTTAGAGAACACAAGTTATGTGGCACATCCTAAAACAGATTTAGAGAAGTCTAATACAATAAACACCCAGATCAAAAAAGAAAAAAATATCTCAAGCCAGACGTTGTGGTGCACACCTTTAATCTCAGCACTTGGGAGGCAGAGGTAAGAGGATCTCTGTGAGTTTGAGGCCAGCCTGAGATTACAGAGTGAATTCCAGGTCAGCCTGGGCTAGAGTGAGACCCTACCTCAAAAAGAAAAAAAAAAATCTCAAATAAATAGCTTAACTTTGGAGATCAAGGAGATAAAAAAGCGGAACAAACTAGAGACAAAATTAATAGAAAGAAGGAAATAATTTTTTTTAAAAAATCAAAGCAAGTGCCTTTAACTGCTGATCCATCTTCCCAGCCCCTGTTTCCCAAAGAAGGAAATAATTTTTTTAAAAAATCAAAGCAAAATTGTAATAGAAATGCTCTTTAATATTAAATTAAAGAGCAATATAAAATGCCAATAAAACCAACAATTTCTTTTTTGAACAGCCAAAATCCATAAGGCTCTGGCAAGATAAAGAAAAATGTAGCATTACCCTGAGAAAAAAACAGACAAAAGCACAATACAAACAGAAAACTATAACCTACTACCTTACCCTCTATGAATATAGAGGTGACATTTCTAAACAATTCTAACAAACTGAATTTCACAGCACACTGAAAAGATCCACCGTGATGAAGTAGGGTTCATCTCAGGGATTCGAGAATAATCCTAACATATGAAAATCAGTATGTATGGTATGCCATGTTACCAGACTCAAGGACAGAAACCATATGATTTCATCAGGTGCAGATGAAAGAATTTGGTAAAACTCAAAAGTCGCTGAATGATAAAAAAAAAAAACCCTCAACAGGGCTGGAGAGATGGCTCAGTGGTTAAGGCTTTGCCTGCAAAGCAGACAGACTGTTTTGAGTCTCCTCAGTCTGTCACCATTCCTCTTGCACAGGTTGTCGGGCTCCTGCTTGTCTCACCACTTCCTGTGTGGTTTCACCTGGGTCCTAGATGATGTGTTAGGGGTGGTAATTTCTAAGAGTTCTTGAAGACATTGGCTGAGGCAAAAACATCTGGACATGACTCAACACAGGCAACAGAACCCCAAATGGGATTGAAGCAAGGTAAATTGCGTCTCAGAGCAAAAAGGAACAAGTCACAGAGCTGAGAGACAGTGTCACCAGGGGAGAAAATACCTGGAAACTGTACCCTGATGAGAGGTTAAGATCTAGCTTGTATAAGGAACTAAAACAAAACAGCAAAAAGACCAGTTAATCCAACTAAACAACCAGTTAGGGAAACAAATGGATACTTCTCAAATGAAAATCCCTATAGGTACATTTCGCAAATGGTCAGCATGAGTAACCTTCAGAGAAATTCAAATCAAAACTACAGACACCTCCTCACCCCAGTGAGTATGGATGGCTATTTCAAAAAGAAGTAGAGAGATGAAATGTATCAGGTTCTGGCTAGGTCCATAGAGAAAGGATAACTTTTGCACACTGTTGGTAGAAATGCAAATTAGTACAGCTATCATGGAAATTAGAACAAGGCTGAAAATAGAACCACCTTCCAGTGAAATCCATATGAGAAAGAGAGCTCTGTAGTCCAAAGTTCATGACAGCACTGGTCACAGTGAAGGAAGGAAGGAAAGGAGGTCTGTATACATAATGGATACTATGTGACCATAGAGACCTGTCATCTGTGACAGAATGGTGAATAAAATAGGCAGAGAAAACAAACATCACATGATCTACATGTGTAGAATCTAAAAACAATTGAATTTATGGAAGTTGAAATAGAAGAGCAGTTAAAAGAGGCTGGGGGGGGGGGGCTGGAGAGATGGCTCAGCTGTTAAGGCACTTGCTTCCAGTGCCTAAGGCTCCTGGTTCAATTACCCAGTACCCACATAAGCCAGACCCACAAGGTGGTGGCCCTGGTGCGCTCTCTCTCTCTCTCTCTCTCTCTCTCTCTCTGCTTGAAAATGAATAAAGAAAATATTTCTTTTTTAAAAAAGAGGCTGAGGGGAATCCTAGAGTGGGTGTTTGGTGACACATTATGGTAAATATAGTTCAAAACAAAGCATAGTACGGACTGAGGAGATGGCTCAGTGGTTAAAGGTATTTACTTGCAAAGCCTGTAGGCACGGGTTTGATTCCCCAGTGCTCATGTAAAGCCTGATTCACAAAGTGGAATATGTGTCTGAAGTTAATTTGCAGTGGCTAGAGAGCAAGAGGCCCTGATGCATTCATTTGTGCATTCTCTCTCTCCCTCTCTCTCTCTCTCTCTCTCACTCTTTCTCTCTCTCTCTCAAACAAATGAATAAAAATATTTTATAACATAATGCATAGAATATTTTAAATGGCTAAAGGAGAGTATTTTGAACACATTTTCCATTAAGTGATAAAAATCTAAAGTGGTAGATATTAATTATCCTGATTCAATTTTTACTTGGTGTATATATAAAGCAAAACGTCATTTTGGGCCTCACAAAGATCCACAATTATTATTTGTAGATTTAAAAAATAGTGTATATGTGTATATAGTATATGTACATATATGTTGGGGTGTGTGTGTGTGTGTGTGTGTGTGTGTGTGTGTACATGTGTCGTAGTCAGCCACATGCTGCTGAGATGAATCTTCAAACCAGGCACAATTTGGGGGAGGAAAGTATTTATTGAAACTACAGATTGAGGGGAAGTTCCATAATAGTGAAAGATGCTGACCCTCTTTCACAGGTCCGAGCAGAGAGAAAAACCCATCACATACACCACACACACAGGGAAGAGGCAGAAGAGGCCAAGGAGAGAATTTCTTCCCCTTTATTTAGGCTTAGGGTGGGGTCTTGCAACCCTAGTCCAGACTTAATGGCTTCCTAAGTCTCTGGAATTTCCTTCCTACATGGCCCACACAAGAAAGGATGTTTATTTCTAGCTTCTTTGAACTTCTTTACATCCTGCCCCCTACTGAGAGGCTGCCTTCCTGTAAACATCCTGAGAGACCCACCCAAGATAGGTAGTCAAGTTGACAACAAAACCTAACCATCACAACATGTGTGTCTGTAATCATGTGGAGGCCAGAGGTTGATGTCAGGTGTCTTCCTCAAGTGCTTTCCACTGAACCTGGAGCTCACTGATTCAGCTAGACTAGCTAGCCAGCAAGTCCCAGGGATCCTCATGTCTCTGCTTCCCCAGTGCTGGGATTACAGGCATGCGCCACCATGCTTGGCTGTTCTATGGGTCCTGGGGATCCAAATTCAGGTCCTCCTCATGCTTATGCAGCAAACACTCTGCTCACTGAGCATCTTCCCAGACCCTGAATCCAAAAAAAAAAAAATGGTTAATGTAAAAACTTAAAAAGCCCCCATGGCATGTTCTGGCTTCCTCCAGAGTGAAGACAACACGTTTCCAAAGCAAGCCTCTTGTTTCCCCTCCCAGCCTGAGTCCACTGACACATCACTTGCTCATTGGCACCTTCCCTCTAACCTTCCAGAAGAACCAGAAAGATCTCTTGTTCATTTCTCCATCCACTTCAACACTAAAGAAATTGATTAGTTGAAGCTAAAGATTAAGGTCATGACCGAAAAAGTCTGGTTATTTCAGGTCCAGAGAGTCAAGCCCTTCCTGCTGACTTAGTCCAGAACCTCCCAAGAAGCCTGTTGCCCACAGCAAACGCACCATAAAGGGTGACAGGGGAGACAGGCCAGGTGACATCATTGTAAGACAATAAGCATGAAAAAATATGTTAAGCCAGAGATTTTTCATCACAAAAACTGGAATGAAGGTAGAGCAGTTCTCCAAAGGTCCATTTCCTCAAGGCAGGGCTCATTTTCTGTATAAAAGCCAGCTGGTCAAAGGATCCTCAACAGATCTGAATCCAGAGAACTTCATCTCCAGAGGTAAGACTCCCCCTTGGAACTAGTTAAATTTCCCCTTATGGTATTTTATTTTGATTGGGGTCTTTGATAATGCAAGGGTATGCTTATTTTATTTTTATGCAGATGGGTTTGACTTAGCACTCAGATCAATTACGGGACTGAGGATCAGAAAGGGGGAGTCATTTGCACGAAGGGTCAGCATGAAAGGTTAGCAGAAAGTCATGGATGACGCGTTCTGTCCAGGCACTTTAGGGCTATGTTTATGGTCCCCTAATTTTGTTGCCGATTTCCAGCATCAGAGGCACGGCAGTATGCATTTTGATGTTCAAATGTTCAACTATACATGGGCATAACTTCCTAGCACACAATGACTAAAGCAAGAGGGAGGAATCTTGCTAAGGTAGAAGAGGGAATGGGATTTGGAATCCGGCAGAAGCACTGGGCACTTGTGGACGATACCCTGGTGTCTCAAGAGCCCTTTCACATATGCAGAGGAGAAGATGTGACTAGCGGTTCAGAGGTTGAGCTTGTGGGCTCAGGGTGTGTGTGGAGGGGGTAGGCCATGCAGAAGGTCCTCAATGGGTGAATGAGTGGATAGACTCTATGCATTTTGCCTTCCAGACTATTGAAAACCTGGGGCCTCACATCAAGCCTGCTGGTGTTTTGAGTTATATTTTGTCTGGGGCTGGGCACAGGTTTTTATGTGCACTTTGGAGAAAAGGAGTGAAGTGAAGGGATCCAATCACAGGAAGCTGAACAAATCCCCTTCAAGTGTGCAGGAACCATCAAAGCACTGTGATATCCCACTCAGGGAAATTGTATGATGTCTCTCACTGTGAGATATATTTGTCCTTGAACTGGGCTGCTACCTTTTATCTCCAAACTAGTACGTAGGTTTTTCTCTCTCTAGGTTCACCACCCATTGAAGCATGAGTTCCTACCAGCAGAAGCAGCCCTTTGTCCCACCCCCTCAGCCTCAAGAGCAGCAGGTGAAGCAACCCTTCCAGCCTCCACCACAAGGACCCTTTGTTCCCATAACCACGGAGCCATGCCATCCAAATGTTCCACAACCAGGAAACACCAAGGTCCCTGAGCCTGGCTACAAGGTTCCTGGACCAGGCAATACCATAGTCTCTGGGCCATGCACTACCAACATTCCTGAGCCAGGCTATACCATGGTTTCTGGGTCTTGTTCTACCAACATCCCTGAGCCAGGCTACACCACAGTTCCTGGGCCTTGTTCTACCAACATTCCTGAGCCAGGCTACACCATAGTTCCTGGGCCATGCACTACCAACATTCCTGAGCCAGGCTATACCATGGTTTCTGGGCCTTGTTCTACCAACATTCCTGAACCAGGCTACACCACAGTTCCTGGACCTTGTTCTACTAATGTCATTGAGCCAGGCACAAAGGTACCAGAACCAGGATATACCAAGATTCCTGAGAAGGGATACTCCAAGGTGCCAGAGCCATGCCAGTCCAAGAACCCTGAGGTATACCCTGCAACCATCACTCCAGGAGCAACTCAGCAGAAGACCAAGCAGAAATAGTCTAGTCCACAACAAGGACCTTGAGGAGCCTGTCCCTTGCTACTGAACACCTTCTTCCCCTCTGCTTCTGGGTCATTGACTACATATCCTGTGATCAGTATATGCTATGCTGAACCACACTCTCTATTTGTATCCTAACTCTATGTGCCATTAAGCCTTCCCTTCCATATACTCGGGGAAGTCCTGGGGCCCCTGAGTGAAGTTGAAGGCCATCCTTAGTAAGTTGTCTGGTCTTCAGACTATCTGAGGAGGATTCTGGGTAGAGGAAATCCATGTTTCCTGCCTTTCCCCATTAAATTGCTTCAACAGTACTCTTGGCTGTGTGTATCATTGGCTAAATCTCTTTCCTTCCTTTGTTGCCATGTGTGAGTCAAAACCTATAGATTCTGAAGAGTTGGTGGTAGAGGTCATCATCTGTCACTATGTATTTCCAGGAACTTGTGGGGACACATTTAGATGACCCTCCTGGGATAGTGCTTGTGTCTCGTATACTGGTAACTACCGCAACCTGTCACTTGGACAGTCACCACTTGAACAAGTTCCTCCTGTTTCACCGGACTGGGTCACACCTGAGTCCCATGGTTTCTGCCCTGAGCCATCTCTCACCCTCAGCCTCATACCAAGAAGTCTCCACTCCAACCAATGGGTATATGACTCATGCACACATGAATTTCATCTTTTTTCTTCTCTCGTTTTCCTTCGAATGACCCTTGATACACATAGATCCATACACTGTCATAGAGAAACCCTCACTGTGTCTCTCTACACATTCACATGAATACAAACTTCTCCCTAATTCATGGGGGGGGGGGCAATGTTCTCTTTTGCTGGACATCCACCTTGATCAGGGTCCTACATCTGGAGCAGCATCTCCCCTTGGAGAGCTCATAGTCTCCTCTAGAGACGAGAGACTCATGCTATCCTACAAACAGGTGCACACCATACACTCCACCCCAGCCCCACTCTTCCTTTGAACTGTGCCTCTGCCCCAGAAAAGCCCGCAGAAAGTTTCACTGAGTGATTAAAACAGGCAGGAGTTTTAAGCAGTGACTTGTTCTAGAGTCCAGGTAAGTGAATAACAGCCTGCCAAGTTGGGAAAGCACAGGAAAGGAAGCTATGAGGTCAGAGGAGGGAAAGGAGGCTTTAGGAGCACCATGTACCTCCATTCCATTTTTCAAACCAAGGAGCTAATACCTCCAAGTTTAGTTAAGGTAACACATAAATTATGCCTCTCATGACATCCACAGCCTAGAATCTCAGACCCTTGTTTTCTCACACAGCCTGATCTTGACACACAGGTGACCTGCAAAGGCTCTGGGAGAATGGAGAGCTGTCCTCAGCAGTAGAGAAGACAATGACAAGTTTCAGAGACTGCACAAACTCCATATCTTAATAAGATGCTTTGCAATATCAGGTTTGAGGCAGATGACAAGCAGACCTGGGTATTAATCACTTCAAATGGGTTTAGCAAGAACGCGGAGATATTGGGAAACTCTAAGATGAAAACCATCTACCAAGGCCAAGGCGATGAGGAGTCGTCAAACTGGCAGGGGAGGATGTCATTGCTGGTGTCTGTTAGGTATGCGCATGTGGAGGCTTCACATTACTGCTGACTTCAATGTTGGAAAGGGTTAGCAATGACCGTGGGATGAATCACTATAAAATAAGTGAATCCTGGGTGTAGAAATCCCTGTGCAACATGCAGCTATTGTGAATGTAGAATAATGCACTCTGTGATTGCTCCCATCATTTACCCTTTCCGAAATATGCTTTATTGTAGGAAAATATATGCAACATAAAATTTTACCCTTTTAAACATTTTCAAACGTACAATTCCATGGCACAAATTTAATTTATAATACCATATACAGTACCATACATCTTTGTTAAAATATATACATGTAGGAGGGTTTAGGGAACATGAAAAAAAATCCCGATGATAAATTTAGCACATTATAAACTGGTCGTTTTGGGCTGCTTTTTGTTAATGCTCAGTTTTTCTGTTTCCACAATAATTCGCATCATATGATGCTGTCTCATATTTACTTTTGTGACTTTTATTGTGCTGCTGAAAATAATAGGTTTTTCCTCTAGCTCAGCACAACATCTTGACTGACTTCTAAGTTCTGCCCACCAAACACCTTCTTGAGGTTTTTATGCATGAATCACATATAAGCATCCCAGGGTGAGCTTGCTGAAATTGTTTTGGAGTTTTGGAGAGAGCTCATGGTATCTTCGCTCCCCACACTTCTTCAACTCATTTCCCAATCTTCTATTAGGGAACTTGGAAAACCCAACAGCTAGCAATCCCAGTCCAAGGCCTTCTAATCTCCCCAGCTAATTGACAGCAGTATTCTTCTTTATTTGCTTGAGAGAGAGAGAGAGAGAGAGAGAGAGAGAGAGAGGGAGAGAGAGAGAGCACCTGGGGGACACCAGGACCTCCTGCTACTGCAAAGGAATTCCAGACAAGTGTGCCACTTCTTGCATTTGGCTTTCTGTAGGTACTGGGGAATCAAATCCAATCTGTCAGGCTTTGCAAGCAAGCACTTTCAACCACCTAGCCATCTCTCCAGCCCTCGGCTCCTTTTTAAACCTGGGTTCTTCTGTGACCTGGCAGAATCCAGTCCCCTCTCACCCCCAGGATGAGGCTAATGAATAATATGAAGTTCAAATTACGTAAATACAGTTTGGCAAATGACCAGGGGTCACCTTTCTTTCCTTTTCCTACTTGGGTTATGACCTCCATAGTTGTTGGAAAAATTCTATTTTCTTTTTCAGATAAAACCAATTTATTGAACTGGAGAGATGGTGCAGCAGTTAAGGCAGTTGCCTCCAGAGTCTAAGGACCCGGGTTCAATTCCCAAGTAACCACGTAAGCCAGATGCACAAAGTGGCCCATGCATCTGGAGTTCATTTGCAGTGGCTGGAAACCCTGGTGCACCCATACTCTTTCTCTCTTTCTTTCTCTCTCTTTCTCTCTTTTTCTTCTCTCTCTCTCTCTCTCTGCTTATCAACAAATAAATAAAATATTTTTAAGAACCTAAGTTATTGAGGGAGTTTCCAGTACATCCATATTTCTGGCTGAGAAAACCTTCAAGGTGAGCTTAGGTTAACTACTCTACTTTTTTACTTCTTAGTCCACCCCCTCTTTCCTATCTGTGTGCCATTGTTCCTCCATTCACTCTCCCTCCCTGCCTCTACTGTCTCCCATACTTCCCAGGAATCAATCATCTAGTCTGGGCAATTTGTCCAAGATGCCAAAGCTTATACCAAACTACCCTGCACTCCTCATACATGCTTTTCTCAGACTTGTGATGCCTGCATTCACATCTGATCTCTCCTAACTGGAATCTTCTCTATCTGTTTCTGGGCTCCTCTGTGGACGCAAGGTCCAGCCTGCTGTGAGCCAGCTCACAGGAACCATTTAATGTTGGTGGGTGTTGAGAGGTTTCCAGTCACTGAATAAAGCAGTGGATTTGACCCTAAACCAAATCCCTCCTGTACTGCGTATACCTTGGCCCAGATCCTCTCTCATCCTCATCATCCTCCTTACTCTCGTATTAGTTACTTTTCTTGGCATGACAAAATACCTGATGGAGGCAACTTAGCAGAGCAAGGCTTTACTTTGAGCTGTGATTTCTGAGGGTGAACACGGCATGTGACTGGCCTCACTGGGGCATGAGCAAGTGTCAGGGCAGTAAGACCAGGAAGCAGAGATCTAGCCCTGAACCAAAAGGGATGGCTCCTTCAATGGCCCACCCACAGTGGCTTATGCCCTCCAGCTAAGTTCCACATCCTAAGGGTTCCGCAAACTCCCCAGACAATGCCACAAGCTGGTGGTCCAAGCTGGGGACCACCACACAGACAGAAACACACACACACACACACACACACACACACACACACACACACACACACACAAGCAAACCTCTAAGACCATGGGAGACATTTCATATTCAAACCATAGCGATCCACCCCTGCCTCATTGGATCATGGCGTTCTCACAGCCACGCCACCTGCAGCATGCAAGGGCCTCATCTTGCTCCACTTGCTGCACGCAGCTTCTCTTTGGAGAAGTGATATATTCCTAGCATCTCCAACATCCTGGAGTCTCCATGGCACCTCAAGCTTTACCCTCAGTGTGTCTCACATTGTCCTCTTAGGACCCTCCCCTTTTGCAGGTAATCTGATCTCCATTACACTTTGCTTACTCTCGCTGGCTTCTGTACTAGAACTCAGTCCAATGGCCCATCACGCTCACATTCCACAAGCCTTCAAAGACACCATCACATGAATGATGCTAAAGTCTATAAGCTTGAGATATAGCTAGGCCCCTCTGTACCACAGCTGTGGCCACCTCTGGGTACCTACATGACTGAGCTCAGGAAAACACTCCAAAGGCCACTGGTATTTGAATACCATTTTTTTTCAAAGCAAAGTCTTTCAAAATGTGTTTGCATTTTTAAAAGTTTTTGTATTTATTTGAAAACAAATCATATGCTCAAGCAATGCCAAGAAGAAACAATAAAGCAGCAATTACTCAGCCTTTGATGGGTTCTACCCTGAAACAGTAGTGAGCCGGACTTAGCCTAATTAAAATGCTTCCAGGGCTGGAGAGATGGCTCAGAGGTTAAGGCACTTGCCTCCAGTGCCTAAGGCCGCTGGTTCAATTCCCCAGGACCCACATAAGCCAGACCCACAAGGTGGTGGCCCTGGTGCTATCTATCTCTATCTCTCCTTCTCTCTCTCTGTATTTCTCTGCTTGAAAATGAATAAATAAAATATTTAAAAAAATAAAATAAAATAAAATAAAATGCTTCCAAGGAACAAACCAGGCACACAAAACAGAAGGAGTTCTATTCTTCTACTTTTCTTTCTTTTTTTTTTTTTCTGGCTTAATCTTTTATTTTTATTTATTTTTAAAATATCTTTATTATGAATAAGTATATACATTGTATGAGCAAATCTTATTAATGTGTCCCCATTTCCCTTCTCTCTGTTCTCTACCCACTCGGGTACTTCCTCGGCGCACATACTGGATCTGTCCATAGGATATAGGGTATGAACTACACCAGAAGGAGCCAGTTTTCCATTCTTTTTTTTCCTTCCCCCTTTGTGTGTTTTTGCTGAGGGGGGCAATGTCTCTGGATATTCTCCCCACCATGGCTCTTGCATTCTTTCTACCCCTTCTTCCTCTCAGTTCCCTGAGTCATAGCGAGTGAGTTTTGAGTCTGCTTTGTTGTCGAGACCTTAAGTATCTCTGGATCTTTGCCCTGGGTTGTGTTGGGTATCACTGGTGTCTGTCTCCATAGACCTTTCATGAGTTATCAGACTTGCTGTGGTGATTGGTGCATTTTTTATACCCAGGTACGCTCCTGCCACCTCAAGGGACCATGTCCCCTGAAACTATGAATGAAGACACAGCCTCCCTCCCTTAGGTGGCTTTTGTCAGATATTCTGTCACAGCAATGAGAAAGTAGCCAATATAGGTTCCTAGAATTCTTAATATCCATTTAACTAACAACTTTTACAACATCTTAATAGTCAATGTTCTCCCCACTGAAACAAATAAACAAGCAAATCATGTGATTCATGCTGTGTGTCTATCAGGATGGGATATCTTCTTAAGAAAACTTCTCACAATACCTGTCACCTTATATATACAATGGAAATCTAATTGTTCACCCATCACATAACCCACTGTTGATCAGCAGGGATTCACAGTCCTCTTTTCTAGGACCCAGAGTCCTCAACAGTCACTCCATACAGGGCACACAAGAGTAGAAAAGAAAGAGTGCTTTCTCTTAATTTCTTGTATTTGAAGGTGACAATCATTTCCAATGTAATCACATTAGCCAGATGTCAGCTACATGGTCCCACCAAACAGGCACAGCTGTGTAGCTTGAAATGCTCAGATATTAATGAACTCTGATGATCCCATAAAACATGTATGGTTGTGTACCCTGAAAGATTGGGTACTAGTGAGCTCTCAGCTCCCTTCTGATTACAAATATCTGGGGGTTTTTTTCTATTCTTTCTCTACCTTGATATTCACCTCCTCCTAGATACATCCAACTCACAGTCCAGTGACATCTCACACATCTTCAAAGGCCTGAATCTCTACATAAGATACTTATCATACCTTCTGCATGTGGCTCTTATTGGTCCAACAAACTAACAAATAAAAAGATCAGTCCTTTCCACCCCACTATAATCCAATTTGTAATAATAGAACAGTCCAGATAATGTCAGAAGAAACTTCCATGAGGGGGATAGAAAGAAAGGGGACTAGCTAAAATTTGAGCCACAAGACATGTATAATTCTATCAGGCGTGATGAGATTCTTTCCTATGGAATCAGCTCCAATCTCTGGGAGGCATTCATGTTCTTTTCACATTGATTTCTCCCAAAGTAGGCTGGGAAGCCTCTTCAGGGACCACACAATTTAGCATGTTCTTTCTTTTATGCTATTTGAAAAACTCTAAAACACTAACAAACTTTTATAGTCACTTCTTAGGCAAAAAAAGAGAGAGAGAAATTCAACAAAAAGTTTAACAAGCTTTTGGTTCGAGTAGTTCCTTTTTTCTAGATGTGGATAATCCTCAAAATTTTCCATTGTCACTTGCAACTCGCTGTCACTGAAGATGAGAAGTGTCACCAGTGCTGAACACACACACCCCAAGAGGGAGGTTTCAGTCCAGGATTTCAAACTTGTCATCTCAAATGACTCACATTTAGCTTCAAAGTAACTGATCCTGTTTGGTCTTGGGATAGCCTAGTTCTCACCATGGGTTTCAGTCTTCCACCGGGCTGAACCTGAGATCTCCAGGTTTGGAGCAACCTGTGCTCTGAATATGAAACATAATGTCTCTGGCAATGGGCCTTTGCTTCATGGAATAAAAAGAGAACATGAAGGACTGGAGGGATTGATCAGTGGTTAAGGCACTTGCCTGAAAAGCCTAAGGTCACGAGTTCAATTCCCCAGTACCCATGTAAAGCCAGATACACAAAGTAGTGCATGCTTCTGAAGTTGGTCTGCAGCAGCTTGAGGCCTTGGTGGGCCTATTGTCTCTGTCTCTCTTCTCTCTATCTCTCTAGGCTTACAAATAAATAAATAAATATATTAAAAAATAAAATAAAGAGGACATGAAAATTTGTTAAGGTTTTGCTTTATTTTCCAATAGATTACTTTAAGAGCTTCATGAAGAAAGACAGATGACATTAAAATGAAAATAAAAATAAGAACAAGGCAAACTCATTTTAAGAAAGTATATCTCTATGTAAGAGTATACTGAATTTGGCCATTTTACCAAAGGAGCTCTTCCTTCATTACCAAATGTCTACTTAAAACAAACTTCATGCTAGACAAGGAAAAGAAAACTCCTTGTGATCAGAATTTCAAAAATTCAGCCTGCTTTCCTTAATGTTTCCATGAATCCAACTGTTTTTGTTTTATTTTGGTTTTTGTCCCCTAGGAAATGCACATTTTCTTGACCGCTGGCATAGGAGTCTTTGAAGTGAATCACGAATTTCTGGTAAGAAAATGGAAGTGAGAGGTAGCGACCCAATGCTACATGGATGGCAGAGTTGAAAAGCTTGTCCACAAGTTGGACAAGAATGGCCCTAACTTATCAAAGGAACTTTTTCTTCTTTTTTTTCTGAAAGAAAACTCACTATTCTTCCAGGTGTGGTGGCTAACTAGCAGAAAAGATTCTCTGTGAGCAGTAATTTTTCTAGCCACCTAGAAAAACTAAAACCTAGTAGTTTTTCTAGCCACCTACATTACCTTCCTGGAGTCTGGAGTCTGGTTTTCAAGTGTCCAGCTCCTCACACACTTCAAAACCCACTCACCTTTGTCCATCAATACACTCCTTGATCTCTCCTCCGAGTCCACAGCCCCAGTGACCATCTTTTTCTGACCAGAAGCAATGTATTTTCCTCAGATTCTATCAGGGCCAAAATACCACAACTAAGTGCCCCATCCAAGATTCTTGAAAGCCTGTCATGGTGAGAGCCTCGCTGCAGCTCCTGATCTCCATGGGGTGAAGCACAGCAGAGAACACCTCTTTCTTGCACTTATTACACACAACATTCCAGGAGGAAGCTGTGAAAAGACAGTCCTCAGCCATTCCAACCCTCAGCGTCTCAGAGGAAACTTCAATCATGCCTACAGTTCTGACCAGCCACCCAACTTTCTGTACTCTGGGTATTGATCACTAGCCTGTGAATGATGGCGCACCAAGTAAATGTCTATTTCATGATTTTCTTAACATAGCTTCTCCAGTTAGGTATTCCCAGGAGTTTATCTGGGAATGTGAATACAGGAAACAGAAGTCATGACAAGGGGAAATCTGAAAAGTAAAGAATGCCTCTTCAAGGAGGTAGCATCATTTTTGCACTTCACCAAGAACACCTCTGAGGGTCTTTTTGAAGATTTTAAAGAAATGGTCTCGGAATTCTTTATCCTAGCTGGGCGTGGTGGCACACGCCTTTAATCCCAGCACTCAGGAGGCAGAGGTAGGAGGATCACCATGAGTTCAAGGCCACCCTGAGACTACATAGTGAATTCCAGGTCAGCCTGGGCTAGAGTGAGACCCTACCTCAAAAAACCAAAAAAAAAATTCTTTATCCTAGAAAAGAAGGAAAGATGTATGTATCCACAACGTTCTCTCCCTTTTCTCACTACATTTGCCAAACCTGAGCCACATACACGAACTCTCCTGCATGAACACACTGTGCTCTGTGGATGCTCCACCTGACAACCTCATAGGAGGTTGTGCACTCTGTGTTCTGGGATGATCTGTCCCACAGGATCCTAGATATCCTGGGGGGTGGCTGTTGGTCCTGGGCTCAAGTTCATGAAAAGTGGCAGGACTGTGGAGTCGGCAAGTACATCCCAAATATTTGAGGAAGGGATCATCCAAACATGCAGATTTAAATCATGTCTAGATTCTCAAGTGACCGTGCTCATTCCGTATTTTGTGTTGCAGGCAGGTCTGGATTACAGACTTGTTTATTCCTGATCTTGCAGAGTTCACGTGGGTATAAGGGTTTAGGGAATCCTGGATCTCTTGTTCCTGCATTGGTCCCAGTGGATAGATGACCACAAGAGGCAGGTTTTGCTACATTAGACTAAAAATAAAAATAAATATGTGGTGTCATGGTTTGATCCAGGTTTCCCCCACAAACAAATGAATGTGTTCTGGGTAATCGATCCTCAGCTGATGGCAGTTCGGGAATTAGAACCTCACTAGAGCTGTGTTGTTGGGGTGGGCTTATGGGGGTTATAAGCCAGCTTCCCCTTGCCAGTATTTGGCACACGTTCCTGCTGCTGTTTGCAGTGCTGTGGTGGAGGTGATGTCTACCCTTCTGCTCATGCCATCATTTTCCCTGCCAGGATGGAGTCTCCCCTCGAGTCCATAAGCCAATAAACCCATTCCTCCACAGGCTGCTTTTGTTTGGGTTCTTTTTGCACAGCTAGAAAGCTGACCACAACAGGTGGGTAGCTAGAAGGACCAAGTCACTTTGTAGCTAAGGCCTAAGTATTCTCCCAGGTGTTTTCACAGCTGGGGTCCCCAGCCCTGCTGCTGTTGTCATTGTGTTTTTTCTTGGAGAAAAGGCTCTCAGAGTTTTTAAAAATCATTTTAGGCTTGTTTGTAAATCTTCCAGGCTTAAGTCGAAAAACAAATAGATAAGTAGAATTATTACTTTTTTCCATTTGGGAAAATTCAGGCCATGGCATCATACCCATGGCCTCCCAAAAGAACCAGAAACACCCATTGGGTGATCTCATATCCTCCTCAGATCTAATCAGCACAATAAAGCCTTACCTGGGCTAAGGACCGCACCATCCATACAACAGGACTTCTGATTCCAGAGCTATCTTCTTGCTCTTTCAGACTATATCATCCTCCAAGTAAACACACCTGAGTACAGAGGGTATTCTTTGGGGCTGGGGGAATGAGTTTCAGGTGACATAATTGTCAACAAGTACCAAAAACAAACCAAAAAAATGGATCACATCAGTAGTTTCATCACCAAGCTGAACCAATAGGCGGTGGGTGCAGGGCCTGGGGTGAGTCATGTCTGACAGGTAAGGAGTGAAGACACAGCAGCCCATAGGATCCCATTTCCTTAAGGCAGGGCCTGCTCCCTGTCTGTATAAAAAGCCCATTGGCAGAGGGTGCCACATCCGAGCTGAGTGGCCACACTGCCTGTTCTCCTCTGCACACCAGGTGAGTCCCTTTCTCTGATGCTTTTCGACCATCGTGGGATTTATTTATTTGACTGTTATTGGAACCTCCTTGGCATTTTGGACATTTCTTTTCTCCCTGTCATTGACATTTGGTCATAGTTATATAGGCTGTGCATTTGAACTAGACGCCCTAGAACTTTATACTTTAAAAGTAATCATAGTCTGGTCTTGAGAGGAGGCTCTTCTGATTCATCTTTGCTGTGTCCGTGACCCTGAGGATGTAGCAGGAGTAGGAGAGAACAGGTTTGTGTCACTTTAACTGACACGATCCCTTTATCCATAATGTTAATGCTAAAAACTATATTCTTTCAACAAATGTGAGTCTTACCTGCCTGCTGGGAGCCCTGTGCTCTGTGCTGCTGCTAACTGCGCTTTCTGATCAGTCGGAAGAGAGTACCTGGAGAGGTCCAGCTCAAGTGGAAGGGAAAGATCACCTTTAAGTTCCTCTCCATCGAAGTTAGATTCTTAAACAGCATTCACTGTGGCTACCTGCCGAGTTATTCTATCTTCATCTGTTCCATCTCTAGGGCCAGTCCACACTGAAGCATGAGCTCCCACCAGCAGAAGCAGCCTTGCACCACACCCCCTCAGCTGCACCAGCAGCAGGTGAAACAGCCGTGCCAGCCTCCACCCCAGGAACCGTGCATCCCCAAAACCAAGGAGCCATGTGACACCAAGGTTCCTGAACCTTGCCACCCCAAGATGCCTGAGCCCTGCCATCCCAAGGCGCCTGAGCCCTGCCACCCCAAGATGCCTGAGCCCTGCCACCCCAAGATGCCTGAGCCCTGCCACCCCAAGACACCTGAGCCCTGCCACCCCAAGATGCCTGAGCCCTGCCACCCCAAGATGCCTGAGCCCTGCCACCCCAAGGCACCTGAGCCCTGCCACCCCGTTGTTCCTGAGCCCTGCCCTTCAGCTGTCACTCCCGCAACAGCCCAGCAGAAAATAAAGTAGAAGTAATGTGGTCCCTTCTGCGTGAGCCTTTGCCTTGCATTGGCATACTGTCACCTGGGATCACAGTCCCTCCCTCATTTTTGCACCCTAAAATCAAGTTCTATGAAGCTTTCCTGCCTAAGGACTTAAGGCTCCTGAGTCTCTGAATTAGGCTGAGGGACTTGGTTCTGGCACTCGCTCGTTTGCCTACTCAGAATTCATGTAAAGATGAACCTGAGGTGAAAATAAGTGCTTCCGTTCTGTCATCCCTCCATTAAAACCTTCTAGCCACTCCTTCTGTGTGCATTGTTGTCTGACTTGTGGACTTCCTTCCTCTCCCTTGTAAAGTAGAAGCTGTCCATAGACACAGACACAAAAGAGCAGGAGAAGGGCTTTCGTTCAGTTGGTATTTGATCCTGGCACTGTGGGGTGGGAGGTTGCTCAGCATTCTTGGGCTGGTAGAGGAAGGTTGTGCAGTGCCACCCAGAGGCTTATGCTATGGGCACACAGTGCTGAGCCATGGCTCTCTAATAACTCAGTGAGTCACACTGGAGTGTAATTACTTAATTACCCTTTCCAGGCTAACTATCCTAACCCTGAGCACCCTCCCACCAAATCTGATCCCCAGATTGCTGACTTATTCCACCACTTCTGTTTATTTCAAGACTTGTTGGTGTAATATTGGTACATTTTCTTCTCATTCATTTCTTCTAGGTACCCACAACTCAGAGTCCCAAACACACCTAAGACTATCAGTTTCCACCGTTGTTCTCTATTGGTCGTCTTATGTTCTCTAAATTCCCATTTTATGCCAGAAAGGGGTGAGGGGTATTGGAAGTGCTTGCCAGCGATATCACAGCCTCCAGGAGGAATGTCACACTCTGACCCATACCTCATTCACACACACACACACACACACACACACACACACACACACACACACACGCAGGTACAGGCACGTGTACAAACACAGGCTGGAGGCCTCACACAGTCACAAACAAAAGCTGATCTACCAGATATCCAGGCCAGAGCTTTATTGCACACATAGTGTGGACACCCTAAGAAAGGGAAACTGTTAAGGCCACTTGCCCTTTTTAGATTATAAAAATCTTAGCTGGGCGTGGTGGCGCATGCCTTTAATCCCAGCACTTGGGAGGCAGAGGTAGGAGGATCACTGTAAATTCAAGGCCACCCTGAGACTACAGAGTGAATTCCAGGTCAGTTTAGGCTAGAGTGAGTCCCTACCTCAAAAAAATAAAATCTTGGGCTGGAGAGATGGCTCAGCGGTTAAGGCACTTGCCTCCAGTGCCTTAGGCCCTGGGTTCAATTCCCCAGTACCCACATAAGCCAGACCCACAAGGTAGTGGCCCTGGTTTCTCTCTCTCTCTCTTTCTCTCTCTCTCTGTATCTCTCTGATTGAAAGTGAATAAATAAAATATTTTAAAAATAATAATAATAATAATAAATAAAATCTTCACAGTGAAACAAAAGAAAGAAAACATGGACAACACATCATCTATGTGTCTATATTTATATTTATGCAAATGTTTTATTTGAATTAATGCCTAATAATGTTTAATGCCTAGTTCATGTTTACCAGGTACCCTGTGATCATTCAATACATGTACATAGAATGTAATAACCAAGTCAGGGCAACCAGAACTTCCATCTCCTTATCATTGGGGTCTTCTGGCTCCTCATAAAATATATAATGTGCTATTATAAGCTGTTGGAATCTTTTTTGCTGTAGAGCACTCAAGCTTATCCTTCCTGGTATGCTGCTGAGAGACAAAGCAATCTGTCCTGCATTGTTGGGCCCCAGCCCAACTGAGTAACCTTAAGCTAAATTTTAGAATATGGAATAAAGCCAGCATGCCTTTAATCCCAACACGCCTTTAATCCCAGGAGGCAGAAGTAGTAGCTGATAAACCTTGATCCTGTTTGTTGATACTTTGCTCTGCTGTACTCTGTTGATTGGCTCCTGCCAAAAGGTTTGAATCTTATTGCTTGAAAGAAATAGGCTGAACAATCCACCTTGGGTTATAAAAGGGTTTTGGGTGCTGGAGTGATTTGAGATTTGCCCAACATATCTCCCGGTCGGGTGTGTCTGTCCGACTGTCATCTCACCTCTCCTGGATCAAGCCCTTTCTCCTGCTGGCCGGTGAGACTTGGGCTACCCGTAGGGGGCCAGGGGGCCACAACTCCCCAACACTGCATTAGTATAAAAAAAGCATATTTTACCTTAAGTTGGAAAATGAACCGATGAAAAAATCATTAACATTTTCTATAACTCAAATGATTGTGATATTATCGATTATGACGTTCTCAGTGATTGCATTCTTTAAAATCATAGATGTTTTCTAAGAGTTTGCCTAAAACGTCAGTATCCTCTTGCTTAAGTAGTAGATAACATTGACTCTCATATCAAAGTGAAAACTTCCTAGTAACACAACCAAGTAACCAAAAGCAAACGTAAAAATGGCTTATTGTAATTATGCTATGCTCTTAGTCAGCATAGGCTAGCTGCAATAACAAACAGCCCCTACTGTTGGGTTAAGTCCAGTATAAGTACAAGTTATTTCTCCCTCATTGTGAATAGCAGGGTTTTGATCCATGCAGTCAGAAAGGACTCTAGTTCCTTCCCTGCTTTGGTTTGCTGTCTTCAAGTGCCTTGCTATCCTCTAAATTCAAGTACAAGAAGAGGGAAGTATTAATTTACTCCAGTCTCCTAACCAGAGCACAATTTCCCAAGAAAGAAATCTCCTAGCCCTATCTAGCTCAAAATCTACGGTTGATTGGACCCTCGTCAATCATTTAATCCACCTTGATTTTGGACTTCTAACTTTCTGAGCTGTGAGAAGTTTATGCTGTTTCCAAGACACCCAGCATACAGCATTTTTCATAGTGCCCAAAGCACTATGACAAACTGTGATTTCCTTTCTCACAAATGATATAGTCACATGTTTCAGGGTTGAGACCTGGACTTCCTTGAGGGCTCATCATTCTTCTTACCACACACACTTTCTACCATAAATACATGCTATTTCATTCATCTCAAATAATCTTTATATTTGTAACTCAGTGGTTCCAAGTTCATCTTCCTCAATCCTGAGCATCAGAGGCCTCTTTTCTAATATCTGACATCCTTAAAATCGTTCTTTTTATGCGCAAGATGGTAACATTTTCTAATCCAGATGTTTGTCTCCATTAGCTTAAACAGCATTTTCTGACATGGTCTTAGACAAAGCTGGTATGTGATCCTGTGGGTTTGGTACATTAAGGACAAGGTGCTATGTTCATCCAGTTAGAGGACAGTGAACTCTGTCTGCCTTTTCCTTCTGGGAAGGAAATTACTTTTGTAAACTCACTTTACCAAGTCATGTACTAAATGTATCACTTAACAGTATTTGTCAATAAATTGATTTATTAAGATAATTAAAATGAAAACTATTTCATCACTCCAAATAATTCCCTCATGTCCCATACAAATCATTCTTCCACCCAAACACCGATTTACTTTAAGTCACTGTAATATTGGTTTTCTCTAAAGTTTCACACAAATGAAGTCAGGCATTATTTCCTCTTCCTCACTGTCATGGTTTGATCCAGGTGTCCCCCACAAACAAATGAATGTGTTCTGGCTAATCTATACTCAGCTGATGGCAGTTTGGATTTTACAATTTCATTGGAGCTGTGTCGTTGGGGGCGTGCTTATGGGGGTTATAAGCCAGCTTCCCCTTGCCAGTATTTGGCACACCTTCCTGCCGCTGTTTCCAGTGCTGTGGCGGAGGTGATGTCCAGCCCTCTGCTCATGCCATCGTTTTCCCTGCCATGATGGAGTCTCCCCTCGAGTCTGCAAGCCAAATAAAGCCATTCCTCCACAAGCCGCTTTTGTTTAGGTTCATTCTGCGCAGCAACTAGAAAGCTGACTGCAACACTCATCATCATGTTCTTATCTGATTTTTGCCTCCATATTATCAACTATAGTCATCCTTCATGTACTCTGAATTAGTGTGTCTAAGGAGTGTTCTATTATTGTATGGATAGACCACAATTTTTCCTTCCACGTTGTCCAGTCACCAAATTATGTATTTTGTTTCCAAATTTGTCCATTATGAAGCTAATTGCTGTCAACATTAAAGTCTAAGCTTTTCTGTGTGTATGTTTCCACTTTTCTTGGCTATTACAGGTGACCTGCTGGGTCATACAGGAAATTCACCTCAGTTTTATAAGATGTTGGCAACTATTTCCCAAATGCCAATGTCATTTTATCTTGGCTTTAGCAATACATGAGAGGCTCATTTGTTCCCCATTTGTGAGAACATTTAACACCATTGCTTTTTTAATTCAAGTAATTCTAACGGTTATGTTACTACATCTCACTGAAACTTAATCTTTAAATTTCCCAGGTGATCAGTGATGTTGAAAAATCTTCTTTTGTAAAACATCTGTTCAAACCTTTGACTAACTCTTTATTGACTTGTGTTCTTATTTTGCAGTTGCAAGATTTGTTATGTGTTTCACCCATGTGTTTATTGTTTTAGGGGATTCTTGAAGAATAAAGTTTTAATTGTCTGTTTATTGTTTTTTTTTTTTTAAATAGGGTCACACTTTAACCCAGACTGGCCTAAAACTCACACTGTAGCTCCAGACTGGCCTCAAACTCAAAGTTTTAAATTTTGATGAAGTCAAAATTATTAATGTTTTAAGGTTTATGGTTTTGTTTTTTTAAAACAAAAAAAAAAACTTTGCTTAATTCATCTTGGGGAAGAATTTCTTCCTGTGTTCCCTTCTTAATGCTATATTGTTTTGGTGTTTGTGTTTGGATCTATGCTACATTTTTATTTCATTGTGCATTTGACATGTGAGCAGGTTGAGAATCGTGTTTACTATATGACTGTTAAGTTGTTCTGGGTTCATTTGGCATGATAACTACACTTGTTCTATGGAAACATATTCACATTTTCTTTTTTTGTTACAATAATTCTTTTCATAAACAAATTACCACAATTTGATGATTTGAAGCAACAACAAGTTAAAAAATAAAACAGTTGTGGAGGCCAGAAGTCAGAGCTCCAGGCTGGAAGGGACACACTTAAGATCTAGGGAGGAATCTCTCCATGGCTTCTTCCAGTGTCTGGGCCTTCAGACATTCCTTGACATTAAATTCTGTTACTCCAATCTCTGTCACCATCTTCATGTGACTGCTCTGTCTCTTTCCTCTTATTCTGTCATATAAGGGCACTTGCATTAGATTTAGAGCCCACCTAGATAATCCAGGGTGATCTCATCCTGATATTCTTAGCTTCATTATATCTGCTAAGACCTTCTTTCCAAGTATATTATATCTACAAGTTCTAGGGGTTAGGATATAGACAAATCTTTTGGAAGAATTTGTCTTTCAACACAAATCTTATCATTTTGTATAGGGAGAGTCTCCTTTTTATGGGAGAACTTTAATATGTGAACATAGAGTAATTTGATCTTGTTTCTGAGCCTTTATCCCCTTTTTTTTAGTCCTCTCTGCACCCCCTAGGAACTCTCCTCTTTCAAGGTAATTCATCCTCTTTTATGTTGTCTCACTCCTTTTGTCTTTCTCTGTCCTCCAGGTCGAATGTGGATGGTAGACTGAAGCCCAGTGAAAGGTCACTTGTCTAGCATAAGCAAGGGCCTAGGTTCAATCCCAGCACCACACACACAAAAAAAAAAAAATCAGTTGGCCACATGCCCTTTACTCCAGTCCGGTGATGTTTATGTCTAGCTACAGAGTAGTTACTGGACTTTGGAGTATTAAAATTTGCATAAGTCTTCCAAATTTATATAAAAATATATAATTTATTTCTGTTCTAACGTTTTCCACTGAGACCTTGCTGAACCTACTGATCATTTCTATAAACTCCACAAGAATTTCTAAACACATAATTATGCCATCTGCAAGCAGTTATTTTTTTTTCTTTATTTTCAATAAATATATTTTCAGTACTTTGTCTTGCTTTTTCACACTGGTGGGAAAAATGTATAGCATTTTCTTATTCTCAGCATTCATCTTCCTCCATTTAGTGTAATGGAGGAATTTAATGTTAACTATACATTTTACCTAGATACCTTGTATCACATGGAGCAATTTTCCTTTCTTACTGGTGGATTAATGGTATCTAGTCATGAATAAGGATGAGGGATATTTGCCCTTTAGTCATTCAATATGACAATATTTTTAATATGACAATATTTTGAGGATTAAACTAGCATCAATGACTGTGAAATTGATTGATATATTGTGGCCACACCTCACTTCCGGTCCTGTAGGGGAGCAGAGATCTGAACATCTCCAGAGCTCACAAATAAAATGGGAAGCTCCCAGGATCAGTAAGAGACCCTGGCTAAAAGAAGAACTGGTGAAAGAATGAAAGAGCTCTCCACCTAGCCCACCCCACCCACACACACACACACACACACAAGCAAAGAAAAAAAAGAATTGATAACCATTTTCCAGAAAAATCATCCAGAGCAGGGCTAGCTGGAATTCCAGGCTTCCCACACAGCCATTATTGGTAGAGGAGTAGTGTCATGATTTGATTCAGGTGTCATCCATAAACTTGTGTTCAGAATGCTTGATCCCCAGCTGATGGCAATTTTGGAACTGGAACCTTGTTGGAGAGGTGATTTGGGGGATGGGTTTAGGGGTGTTATAGTCATCTTGCCTTTTCCAGTGTTTGGCACACTCTCTTGCTGCTGTTGTCCTCCTGATGTTGGCCAGGACATGATGTCCAGTCTCTGCTCATGTCATCATTTTCTCTGCTGTCATGGAGCTTCTCTCAAGTCTGTAAGTCAAAGTAAACCCTTATGCTGCTTTTGGTCAGGTTCTGCAGCGATGAGAAGTTAACTTCGACAAGTAGGAAGGGCAATTTTTTTTTTTTTTTGGTTTTTTGAGGTAGGGTCTCACTCTAGCCCAGGCTGACCTGGAATTCACTCTGTAGTCTCAGGCTGACCTTGAACTCACGGCGATCCTCCTACCTCTGCCTCCCGAGTGCTGGGATTAAAGGCGTGCGCCACCACTCCCAGCTGGAAGGGTAATTTTTCCTATGGATTTTTTTTTAATTAGAGAGGTCATTGGCTAAACACTTTTTAAATTGAGATGGATGCGGGGGGGGGGGAGGAACCCACCTCCTGCTTGGCACTGAGAAGGTATTAAGCATTACTAAAGCACTATTAAAATGTGTTACAATACTGTTAGTGTTAATGACTTTAAGTTTATATTGTAAGCCCTTCTGGTGTTCATTTCCCTGTCAATAAGCAAAGCCATTTGGTATGGAGTAATTGTATTCCCTAACTAGCAGCTGTTGAATTATCTCTTACTACCCAGGCTGCCTTTCACAAAGGACTGTCCATCTAACAATCTCCCAGACTTCCTGGATGCCAGCACCAGCCATCTTGAATACTCAGAGGACACTCTGAGTAAAAGATTACAGCTGACTTTCTGGGATCCTGTGAAGGCATAGCCCCGACAGAACTGTTGAAACAGTTTATTCTAGACTTTTTTTGCAAGTACAAGCTTCAATAAGCTCTAGATGGCTCCATAACTATTTCCATCTCGTCCAGAGCAGGAGGAAGCACTATGTCTGGCCCTAAGAGTCAAGGTCATGGTTGACCACAAACATAAGCCTGAATGATTGTGATTACTTCTATTAGTAAAGGCTGTGATTGGCCCAAACATGTGGCCGTGGTTGGTCTAAAATAAATGACAGTGATTGGTTCAAACGCCTTTCTCAGGCTCTATACATGGGCTTCTCATGCTCAGTATATGAGTAGGTTGGGGGACACTTTCCTCTGCTATCTCCCTCACCTTGCAACAGTAGGCTCAGTAAAGGATTTTCAGGAGTAATCTTCTCTTGTCTACTTTTGGTAATGTAAGGTGAGCTGATAAAATGAAGAAAGAAGCAGCAAAGACAAGAGAGAGTGGAGTCAGACCAGTTGGCTTCCAGTCCCTGGCACTGGGCTCCTGGAAAAGTCAGCTGTGTGTGTCTGGTGTTCAATTTCTGAGCTCCAGGCCCTGAATGTTGAGAGTCTTCCAGTCTATCAGCAACTTCTGTTTGACAGCGGCAAGTCTAGACAGATTGTCTGTACAAAGATGATCCCACTAGGATTCAACCCCCAGCAAACGCCTACACCTGAATGATCCAGACACGTTCAGCATTCAGTTCCTGACTGTTAAGCATTGTGCTAAATCACTTCATTCCCAGGACAGAGTTGTTACCTTCATTCTTTGAAGACAGGGGAAATTGATGCTCAGAGTCCTTAAGGCTCTTATTCCAGATTAATCAATCAACAAGTAGCAGAACAGGAACTTGAACCAATACAGAAATAGTCCCTGACATGTCCTGGAACATAGACCCCATTTCTTAAACATTCACACAGCTTAGGAGTCCTCAAATCTAGGAACGACCAGATTTCAACAGCAACTAATCATGAAAAATACCATTGGTAGAACAGAAAGGAAGCCATCTATTCCTCCATGAACATTAGGTTCTTCTCAGAAGCTGAGTGAGATCTCAGTGGTGCAGAAAGATCTGCTCTTCAAGTCACAGAAGAGAAGCAACAACTTGTCGGATGGTTCTCTGTTAGAAGTGTTTTGCTAAAACTCACAATTCTTTACCGCAAGTTGCTAAAGAGCTTGGATTTTATTGTTTCCTGGTCCTAAGATATCTCAGCCTTGCTTATCTTCTCAGTGGACACTTTTCCAAGCAAGGTGAGGGTCTCACTTCTGTTGGCCCAACCTGAGAACACTGCAAAAGAGGCCCTGGGAACCAGGGAAGCAGTAATTCATTGAAGGGGATTTCCAAGCCAGACATGAGTCTACATACCATGGGAGCAAAGCATTAAGCATCCACAAGATGCCTGGAAGAGATGCATGCACTGTCCCTGGTGCTGATGAAGCATCCTGCCCAAGTCTCAGGAAAGCAAACTTCCACAGGCAACATCCACAGGAGGAACTCTCCTGTTCTGGGAGTAAGTTGGAGCCCTTGTAAAGAATAGGGCCTTTTCATCTCTTCAACCTCAGGGGCATTCTTTGACCTCAGTCACTAGAAGTCTACTTGGCTTTGTAGTTAATCATCGTTAATTTGCTGTATGTTGCAAGGCTTTTCCTTTATCGTGATACCACAGAAAATCACACCCATATTCAAAAGCAACTGACATTATAGCATTGAAAAAAGTACCAACAGAAAGGCATGTTCCGCTTTGGAACCCTTCGATCAATCTCATAAAAGTCCCGTTCGTTCCCTCATTCTCTTCCTTTAAAGCACCTCTCAGAGATGTAACTAAACTTCCTTAGAAAGGGCTCACATTCTACTCCAGAGAAGCACTTAGACTCAGCCTGTCCTCAACGGACTTTGTAATTTGATAATCTTGGTGATTTAAAGGTTATTACATGTTCATGTTAAGAGAAGAATGTCTCTCATTCACATATGATGCCATTTTGGACACCAAAGACCACAAGAAATGATACACATATTCCCCCCATGGGAGACAACTCGCCTCGTAGGCTGACCACTTAGAAAATGATCTGCACAGCAGCAGTACTTTGTAGATCTATCAGTACTTTTCAATTGGGGCGTCAGAACACTGAGAGACAAGTGACAGCGATAAACTGTGCGATGCTGTGGGTTGTTAGGAGTAAGGAGGTGGTACATGTGGAGAGGAGATAAAGAATTTCACAACTTTCTTTTCCTTTCCTTTTTTCTGAGCTACCTATGTCTTAAAGGCTATAATGGATCTGTGTGCCACACTCCACCATTTCCCCAAAACCCTTATTTTTGGAAACATTACAGATAAAAACCTGAGGATAGTTAGAAAAATTTTTTAAATGAATGTAAAGAACAACGTATTTTAATAATCTATTTCCAACCCTAGTTAAATCCAAGCCATTTTCTTACTGCAGGAACTGTAGGGTGAGGGAAGGGTGATGACAGTGACAGTTTGCTGCTGCAGATGAACTGTCATTTACTGAGTGCTTCAGTTCTCAGGTATTGTGCCAACCTAAAGAAATGTAACGCAGTTCTGTGCCAAATCCAAGTTTGTGGTGTAGACATTAGTTTCGAGAACGGGGAGAAGAGGAATATCTGAGTGCTTAATTAATGTGTTCCTCAAAGCAATCAAATAGTAATTGAGGATAATAAGAGTTTGGAACAATATATGAGTAATCTATATATTACAATCCCAAATTATTATTTTTTTTGTTTTGTTTTTCGAGGTAGGGTCTCGCTCTAGTCCAGGCTGACCTGGAATTTACTCTGTAGTCTCAGGGTGGCCTCGAACTCATGGCGATCCTCCTACCTCTGCCTCCCAAGTGCTGGGATTAAAGGCGTGCGCCACCACACCCGGCTTCCAAATTATTTTTTTAAATATTTTATTTATTCATTTTCAAGCAGAGAGAGAGAGAGAGAGAGCACCAAGGCCACCATCTTGTGGGTCTGGCTTATGTGGGTCCTGGGGAATTGAACCTGGGGCCTTAGGTACTGGAGGCAAGTGCCTTAACCGCTGAGCCATCTCTCCAGCCCATGATCACAAATTAAAACAGTGATTATGAGACCCTGGACTAAGGATTTGTTGTGGTTTTAGTGTAAAATGTCCCCCACAGGCTCATGGGAACATTTGGACCCCAGATAGTGGTGCAAATGTAGAAAATTCCAGAATTTTAATGATGTGGAGCTCCTCTGGAGGAAGTGGGTCACTGAAGACAACCTTGAAGTTTTATGGACTGGCCCCATTTCCTGTCTTCTCTTTGCTTCCTGAATGTGGATACAATGAGACCCACACTCTTGCCATCATGCCCTTGGCCAGATGGTAGAGTGGATCCTTCCCAACTGTAAGCCAGAGCAAAGAGAATCTTTCTGAAGTCGCCTTTTGTGAGGTGTTTTGACAAAACAAAAAGTAAACAATGGGGTTCAAGGAATAGAAATAAATCAAAAGATAAAATGTTATTAATTAAGCAGTGTTTGAAAGAAATAAAATGTTTTTAACATCACAAAATAAATGTACTTTATTCAGAAAAGAAAAGAAGAGCTGCCCAGGTGGTAGAAAACCAACAGTAGGTGAGAGAAAAGAAAGGCACCCTCTGGTGGCACTGGGGGGAAAAACAGCTGCTCCTTCCATAGATCTCAGAGGCTGGAACCACAGAGCACAAGCAGAGCTCAGCCAGCTCATAACAACCTTTGCAAAGGTGCCTGTGCTGTCCGAGGCCATCACAGGAAGTTTCATGAAAGCTAAAGAGCAAAGAAGATTCTTCTGCAGCCAGGACAGGCTGGGAAGGGAACAGGAAGGAGCTGCCGTGGAAGTAGGGGAGATAATTTTCCTCATCTTCTCCTGGTCCGGATGCATCCAGAAGCCATCACTTGCTCTTGGGTGGGCACTTCTGCTGGCAGGGTGGAGGAGGTTGTACAGGAGGGCATTTCTGCTGGCACAGCTGAGGTGGGCAAGGCTCTGGGCACTTTGGAGGTG
>PVHP010002945.1:28217-83313 GCA_004024765.1 Zapus hudsonius | reverse complement strand
TTACCCAGAACACATTCATTTGTTTGTGGGGGACACTGGATCAAACCATGTCACAGGGCATCTGAGCTTCCTTCTGATCCATCCACTCAACACTACAACTCTTTGATGATGGATGAACTTAAGCACATTCAGGTTTTTAAAAATATTTTATTCACTTATATAAGAGAAGAGGGTGGTGGACCTATACAGTAAGCTAAACTAACAATGAATCGATAAGATAAAATCCTTAACTTCATACAGTAAGCACTCGAGTAAGCAGTGGGCATCTCCTGATAAGAAGAGCCATGAACAGAAGGGGAGGAAGCCTAACCCCATGAAAAATTTATCATACCTACAACTCCCTGTCCTAGTCATTGGTTCCTTCCCACACTGAGCTGTTGATCAAAGAGACCCATGAGGTCCTCAAAACAAAACAGGCTTCTGTCAAAACTCTTGAATACCCACCCCAGGCCAAAGGTATTACTATTACCCTATTACTGAAGAATCCACAGAAAGTCATTGCACAATACCGAGAGACCCTTCGAGATCCAGAATGGCAACCAGCTCCCAGATAGTGTAGTGCCGGTAGGCACTACATAAACTGGTCAAAGATATTTGGAGAAAGCAGAGACCACTGGTTCACAATTCAGACTGATGTCAAGAGAATGCTGAACATACTTTATAGTAGTGATCAGCAAGTGAAGAAGAGATCACCTATGCAATAGTGGCACCAAAACCTGATGGGGGGAGGGAGAATCAATGGCTTTCAAATTGGCTTAGAAATCCATTCAGTGACAAGGAACCCTTAACTGGAATTGGGATCCAGGGCAAAATTTTATGGGGACCAAAAACTTGGACTCTAAGGGGAAATTCCCACAACCAGAGAGCTTCAGAGAGGCTACACCCAATAGAATCTGGCCAAATTAGCAATGTGTGTCTCATTTAACCTACACTGATCTCACTCTCTGATGTAGATTCTGTTTGTATTTTTCAGAAGGCAGTGATAGAGCCGTGGTCAACCCAATTCCATCAACAAGCCATGGGATGATGGCTGACATCCAGGCAGGAGATTAACTATCCCTGGTCTATCATGTAGGTCCCAAATGAAACCTATGAGGAAGTGGCGTGATAAACAAGAGACCTAACACCACAGCAAGTCAGACAACCCAGGATAGGTCAATGAGACAGACACCAACGATACCCAACACAACCCAAAGCAGAAGTCCAGAGATACTTAAGATCTCAACAACAAAGCTGACTTAAAACTCACTCACCATGACTCAAGGAACTGACTGGAAGAGGGGGCAGAAAGATTGTAAGAGCCACGGTGGGGGGAATGCCCAGAGACATTGCTCCCCCTTCAGCAACACACACAAAGTGGGGGGGCGACTGGCTGCCATTTGTGCTATTATTTGTAACCCCCTACTCCATGGACTGAGCCAGTATGCCCACCAAGAAGGATACCCAAAAGATTGGGAACAGGGAGGAGGGAGATGGGGTTACACCAACATAAGTTTCACTCATACAATGTATCTAATTTTGGATAATAAAGATATCAAAAAATAAAAATAAAAAAGAGAGATAGAAATATAGAAAGTTAATGGACATACCAGAACCTTTTGCTGCTGCAAAGAAACTCCAGATGTATGCGTCAGTTTGTGCAGCAGGCTTTATGTGGGTCCTGGGGAATTAAACCCAGACCAGCAGGCTTTGCAAGCACCTGTAACCACTGAGCAATCTCCCCAGTCCACATTCAGGTTATTGAAATATTTATTTACTTATGTATGTATTTATTTATTGCATGGAGGAGGTGCACTAAGTTCTCTTGCTCATGCAAACAAATGCCAGATGCTTGCACCACTTTTTGTATCTGGATATATATATATATATATATATAAATAATATATATATAAATTTAATTGAATACTCAATGGCAACCCAACAACATATTCCAAAGGCACTGAGATGACCTGCATAGCCCTCTCTAATAATGTCAGGGTCCCCAGGCACACTGCAGGACAGCACTATGTAACATACATGTGTTCATACACCCCTCACAGTCAGGGGGAGGCCAAACCTTGGTCAACAATGGAGAACAGGTATTTCAAACCCAAAGAGCAGTACACCTGCTAGGCTAAGGAGGGAAGACAGGCCATAGCAATAGTTCCAACCCACACAGACACCCTCATGGCCTTCCTCTTCCATGGGTGACAGGAGGAGATAAGTCACCCAGCTGAGAGCCCAGGACTACCAGAGTAGGATGTCAGACTCCTACCTTAGCAAAGACGTTAGCCATGGTGGGCTCATTCTTGTCCCAGGGGAAGCCATAATCACCTCAACACTAGGCAAGCCAGACACACTGCAGGGGACTGAAGCAAGTGACCACAGCTGGTAGGCTTCCTGCTTCTCCAGGACTCAGTTCTCACCGAGGAATACGGAGGTAGGTAAAGGGGCAGAACTTGCTTGGTGTGGAACCTCTGTGTCCTCATGGGCCCAAGACCCACCTAAGGGTCCCAAGGTGCCAGGGGTTCTAATAGGAGAATCCAGAGTTCTCACACAGCTTGTCAAAACCCCTTTTGCCTTGTCCCCCAGCAGCACCAGCAGGAGTCAGGAGAACCCCAGGGGCAGTGGACACGTAAGTCAGGACACTCAGCACTGTAATGGCTCAGAAACCTGACCCATCCTTGAATCCCAGTTCACAGAAGCAGGCCAGTGACTAACCAGGTAACTGCCTGCTAAAACTGAAGATTTAAATGGTATCCAGTAAACAAAATGTCTAAGATAGATTTAAACATCTCCTATCCTACCTAAAAGAAAAATCACAAGTTGAATGATAAGATACAATCAATTTACACAAAAACACCAAAGTGAATCAAAGGTGGGCATTATGGTGGCAGGTTTTGAAAGTGCTTATAAAAATGTTTTAACACTCAATTGCAAACTCTCTTGAAAACAATGAAAAATGTGGAAAGAAATAGACATTATAAAAAGAAAGCAAAAGGAGACATAGACCTGAAAGAAGTCAATTGTGGAACGAGTGAGCGCAATAGTCAGTGGAGATGACAGAGGTCAGAATTAGTGAACTTGAAGTTGGATCAACAGTGTTCACTCAATCTAAACAATAGAGAAAATAGACTTAGCTGGGCGTGGTGGCGCAGGCCTTTAATCCCAGCACTCGGGAGGCAGAGGTAGGAGGATCACCATGAGTTCAAGGCCACCCTGAAACTACATAGTGAATTCCAGGTCAGCTTGGGCTAGAGTGAGACCCTACCTCCAAAAAAAAAATAGACTTCAACAAAAAAAAAAGTGAGCAGGGCCTCAGGAACTTGAAGAAAAGAACAGAATCCCAACATTGTATTGTCAGAATCTCATCAACAGAGTTTAAAAAAAAAAAAAAAGGGACCTAAGAAATTACTGAAGAAATAGAGGCTGGTAACTTCCTAAATTTAGTAAAATAATAATAATAAACCTGAAGTTCTCTGAACCAGAGAAGACGACTTTAAACAAGACATAAACAAAGAATTCCATGTTGAAATATATCATAATTAAACTTTTACAACCCAAAGACAAAAGATTTTGAGCCGGGCATGGTGGGGCACACCTGTAATTCCAGCATTCTAGAGGCAAGGGTAGGAGGATCGCTGTGGGTTTGAGGCCAGCCTGGGCTAGAGTAAGACCCTACCTTGAAAAAAACCCCAATATATAAAATTTTTTAAAGATTTGAAAGCATCTAGAAAGATGTGTGTGTGCACCGTGGGGAGAGAACACCCTGAATGACAGCAGATGTTTCAACTGAAACCATGCAGGATATCAAGAGAGGCTCAATGCTCTCCAAGTTTGGAGGAAAAATATAACTCTCCATATCTGATTAAATATTGTTGCTCAGGAATGAAGGGGAAATTTAAAAAAATCATCAGGTTAAAGAAAATGAAAAGAATTTTTGACACTAGGAAGCCTACCTGTAAAGAAGAGCTAAAGGAAGCGCTTCAAAACAAAACATGGCCAGAGGGATGGCTCAGTGGTCAAGGCACTTGCTTGCAAAGCCTGACAGCCTTGGCTCGATTCCCCACATAAAGCCCGATGCACAAGGTGGTGCGTGGGTCTGGAGTCTGTTTTCAGTGGCTTGAGGCCTTGGCGCACCCATCTTCTCTTTCTCTCTCTGTCTGTCTCTGTCTCTGTCTCTCTCTCTCAAAAAATAAATATTTTAAATATGTACATAAAGGCTCTTGAAACATCAAGAAAAGAATGAGCAATGAAAGGGCCAGAGGAATGGGCACAAATAGTAGTTTTACTCATAGAAATTTTTTGTCTAAATTTATTGCCGTGTGTGTGTGTGTGTATGTGTGTATATCTGTGTAAATGTATGTGTGTACGTGTATGTGTGTGTATGTGCATGTGTGGGGGGTGTGGGGGTGTGGCTGTGTGTATGTGTGTGTATGTGTGTGTGCGTGTGTATGTGTCTGTATGTGTGTATGTGGATGTGTGGGTGTATAGGTGTGTGGTGTGTGTATGTGTGTATATATGTGTGTTTGTGTCTGTGTATGTGTGTGTATGTTTGTATGTGTGTGTGTCTGTGTGTGTATGTGTGTGTATGTGTGTGTGCATGTGTGCGTGTGTTTATGTGTGTGTATGTATGTGTATATGTTTGTGTGTCTGTGTATGTGTGTGTGCATATGTGTATGTGTGTGTGTCTGTCTATGTGTATGTGTGTGCACATGTGTGTATGTGTGTGCATGTGTATGTGTGTCTGTCTGTATGTGTATATATGTGTGTATGTGTGTATGTGTGTATATGTGCATATGTATGTGTGTATGTGTGTCTGTATGTGTGTGTGCATGTATATTTGTGTTATGTGGGTGTGTATGTGTGTGTTTACGTGTGTGTGTATGTGGGTGTGTGGTGTGTGTATGTTTGTGTATGTGTGTATGTGTGTCTGTATGTATGTGCATGTGTGTGCGCATGTGTATGTGTGTATGTGTGTGTGGGTGTGTATTGTGTCTATGTGTGTGTATGTGTGTGTCTATGTGTGTGTATGTGTGTGTGCATGTGTGTATGTCTGTGTGTATGTGTGCATGTGTATATGTGTATGTGTGTGTGTACACACAAACAATGGGGCACCCCATCATCCTCTCCGTCCCCCCCATTCTCCCCTCCACTGAACTCCCTCTTCTTTCCAACCCATCCTACTTGCATTTTGAAGTCATCATTTTTGCCCTCCTCCCTCACCCAGTGTTCATAGATTCTGTAAATAGTATCTGATGATGGAAGTGACACTTGTAGCATTACCTGAAACTAGAGATGAGAATGAAGAAAGCAGAACTAAATGGAAGCAGAATTTTCACACCCCCAAAATGGTTAAATGTTGATTAATATTAGTGTACTAAGACACACACACACACACACACACACACACACACACACACTCAACTATTAAGAAAATTTTCCAAAAAAATTCCTCAAAATGTTACAATCCTAAAAATATTGTTAGGATTTTGAAGAAAGCTGTAGGAAGACAAGAAAAGAGAAACAGTAATGAAACCAGCAAGAAAGGAAAGACAAGTCATGAAAAGATGCAAATAACAGAAGGGTAACATCACCTGCAGAAGTTAACGAGGAAAGATGATATACCACGTGACTGTGAATCCACACCAGGGACAGCGGGAGTGCGTACTCAGAACAGGAGCTGCTGGGGATCTCAGTGGTCAGAGTGCTTGCCTTGCAAAATGAGGCCTGAATTCAGATCTGCAGAGCACACAGCAAAGCTGAGCGAGATTCCGGGGAGAAGGCAGCTAAACCAGCCAATCAGTGAGCTCTGGTTCAGTAAGAGACCCCCGTCTCAAAAAAGGCAGGGTCAGGGAGAAGGTGGAGAGCAACTGAGGGAGGCACCTGCGGTGGTTTGCATCAGATGTTCCCCATACGCTCATGTGTTCTGAATGCTTGCTCCTCAGGCATTAACAATTTGGGAGGTGGAGCCCTGCTGGAGGAGGTGGATTGTTGGGGGACAGACTTGGGGGTGTTATAGACAACCCCTCCTTACCAGAGTTCCACTCACTCTCCTGCTGTGGTTTTCCACCTGTGGTGATGTCCAGCCTCTGCTCATGACATCCTTTCCACTGCCATCATGGAGCTTCCTCTTTATTTTGTAAACAAAAATCAATTCTTTCCTCCATGAACTGTTTTTGCTTGGGTGTTTTGTGCCAACACTGAGAAGGTAACTACCACAAGGCCCAATGCCAACCTCTGGCTTCCACACTCATGCATACCGCACACAGACACATGCAAAATAATGGCTCGAAACAGAGCATTTCTAGTTAAGGGTAAATTATAAAACTTTTGTCTAACATAGAATAAATCTTTGGGCTCTAGGGCCTGTCTTTCACATCAAGCACAAGATAAAAGGAATGTACTAAATTGTTCATCATCAAAATTAACCATACCTGCTCCAGGAGTATCCTGTAGAAAAAAGGAAGGGCAATTCACAAAATAGAAGAAGTTGCAGACCAGAGATCTGACAAAGGATTAACACCCAGAATATATAATGGACTCTCAACAATGAATGATCAAAACCAAAACACTCCAATATGAACATGAGCAAAATACATGGAAAATAAATAAACGCATGAAATTGTTTTAGAAATGGTAATTAGTAGTTACTAGGGTAAGGAAGGGGAGAAGGGAAGGGTGGAGCAGGGATTTTCAAGGAAGCAACTTCAGGAATCCAGGTGGTATCGGAACTGCTCTGTCTTCATTGTGGTGATGGGTTCATGAATCTGCACAGCCACTCACAGTGAGTGGGGTTTACTAAATATCATATTCCTATAAATGAGTGGAAACAGCCCTGGAGAAATGTAGACAGGAGTTTATTAGTGTTGATGTCCTGGTTACAATTATTTTATAATTTTACAAAATGATACCATTGTGGAATTGTTGCAAAGTGCACAGATATCTCTATTATTTCTTTTTTGTTACTTTTTTTCTTTATTATCCAAAATTAGATACATTGAGTGAGCAAATAATGTGTTGGTATCCCCAGTTCCCCAATTTCCCTCCTTCCTGTCCCCAATCAGCTGGGTCTCCTCCTCTGTGGGCAAACTGGATCAGTCCATGGGGAAGGGGATTATGGATAGCCTAGGAGTCAACCCGGTTCCACCCCCCTTTGTATGTTTTTACTGAGGGGGGGCCATGTCTCTGGCAGTTCTCCCCCACCCTGGCTCTTACAATCTTTCCGCCCCCTCTCCCGCTCAGTTTCCTGAGTAATGGTGGGTGAGAATTAAGGCTGCTTTATTGTCAAGGGGGTCTCTGTACTTCTACTTTAGGTTGTGTTGAAAATCGTTGGTGTCTGTCTCACTGGCTTATCCTGGGTTGACTGATTGGCTGTGGTTATAGTCTCTTGCTTATCCCACCACTCTCTGCAGGGTTCCATGTGGATCCTCCACGGTAGGTCTGGGGTGGCTCATCTCTTGCCAGGATGTCAGCTATCGGCCTGCGGCTTGTTGGTTGGGTTGGATGAGCCACAGCTCTCTTGTTGCCTTCTGAAAAATACAAACGGAATCTCCATCAGAGTGTGAGATCAGTATAGGTTAACTGAGATACACGTTTCTGAATTGGCTAGATTCTATAGTGAGTAGCCTCTTTGTAAATCACTTGTAAAGTGCATTTCTCTTTGGGGTTCCAAGATTTTGGTTCCCAGTGCATTTCACCCTTAGTCCCCAGTTCCAGTTAAGGACTCCTTGTCACTGAGTGGATTACTTGGCCAAATTAAAAGCTGTTGATTACCTCCCCCAGGCTTTGGTGCCTCCATTGCATAAGTGCTTGTTTCTTGGTTCGCTGTTCTCCCCCAGGAGGAAGTGTGTTCAGTCTACTCATGGCTTTAAATTGCATAGGAATCTACTTTTCCCTCAAGAATTTCATTTAAATAAAATAAGCATGGTAAGTTACCTGTCAAGTTGTTTCTGGCAGCCTTCCCCACCACTGACATCAGCTGAGATCAATGCTAAGATTCATCTAAAAGGAAGTTTAGTGGTTCAGTGAATAAGAACCATAAATCTTTCACAAAGGAGATGTAGACATGACCAGGTGTTGCAATGCAATGAGGAAATGTTTTGCTGAACGTGTGTATGTAACAATTACATGCTTGGTTTCTACGTGCATATCCACTGCTCCTGCAAGTGTGTGTAACAGCTGTAGACTTACCCAGCTTATGAATGTCTTCTCTCTCTCTCTCTCTCTCTCTCTCTCTCTCTCTCTCTCTCTCTCTCTCTCTCTCTCTCTCTCTCTCTCCTGTGCTTTCTGGACCCTTGCAGGTCATCTCTGTCCCATTGAACCTCTGGGTCTCCCCATTCTGGGCAAAGATCCCTAACTGTCCCTGTTGTCACCTCTTTTACAGATGATACTGACCTTCTCAGATGCCTGGAGTGAAGGTCACACTCTGGCCACAGCCCATCTTGGAGAATACCACAGACCACACAGTCTCTGCTCAGAAACACAGACTGTGGGCGTTCTGCCCAGGTAGATAGCTTCCACCACTGAGAGAAAGCACCAGCAGTAAGTAGGGGTACAGATACAGTCCTTTCTCTTCCTTGTTCTGTGGAGCCTTTCGGATGCCATCGTACTGGGCCAAAGCCCACTGCATCTGCGAATGAAGGCATCACCAGCACAAGAGAGCACCTTCTGAGAGCTGCTTCCCTTATTCCTGGCTTCACCCCCATATTGGTGATAAAGCCGGCCTCAAGCTATGTTTTCCAGGGAAAGCAGACTGGGACAAAGCAGGTTTGCACACAGACAAGCTAGATCTTTGTTCACAGGTGTGTGTATACATAGGTCACAGTTTGTGATAATCTTCACTGTCCATTTGACTGGATTTAGAATTGCCTAGGACGTCGAGGCACAGCACTGAGGTGTCTGTGACGAGGGCTGAGGGGGATGGAGCCATGCTGAATGTGGGCAGCACCATCCCTGGGCTGGGAGACAGGGAGGGATAAAAGGAGAGAGTCAGCAGAGTGCAAGCATGCTTCTTGCCCTTCAACCATGATGGGATGAGCCATCTGAGCTAACCTTGTCATAGAAGAGTTGAGGGTCAGGGTGTGACAGTGGAGTACTGTGATGTCACTGATGATGGGGCACTGTGATTTCACTATGGGCAACTGTGGGGCTACAGTGGGGCGATGTGATGTCACAGAGTAACCCTGCAAAGTGACAGTGGGGCATTGTGACACCATCATAGGGAATTGCGATGGGACACTGGCCACTGTATGTAATGTTACAGCATGGCATTGTGACATGATATGTGGGCATTGTGATGTTCCATTGGGTGTTATGATGTGGCAGCAAGGCCTTGTGATGTCACAGATGACTATTATGATGTCACAATAGGGCATTGTGATTTCTGATTATGGAGAAATGTAACATGATGGGGGCATTGTGATGTCACAGTAGTGCATTGTTTTGTCACACTGTGACACTATTATGTCATAGTGTGACATTATTATGTCACAGCAAGGCATTGTGAGGTGACGCTGGGGCATTGTCATGCCACAGTGGGGTAGTTATTGTCACAGTAGAACCTGATGTGACAGTGGGGCATTGTGATGCCACAGTGAGGCACAGTGATGTGACATTGAGGTTTATGATGTCACAATGTAGCCTTATGATGTCACAGTGTGGACCTGTGATATCACAGTGGGCATTGTGAAGTCGCATTAGAGGCATTGTTATGTCACAATAAGACATTGTGATATCATCATAGGACATTGTGACATCACAGTGGGGGCGTTGTGATGTCACAGTGGGGATTGTGATGTCACAGTGAGCCATTGTGGTGTGACACAGTGAGCATTGTGGTTACAGAGGGCTGTTTGATGTCACAGCGGGGCCTTGTGATGTGACAGTGGGGCATATTTGTGATGTCATAGGAGTACATTGTTACAAAGTCAGGGACCACAACCCCTGGACCAGTGCCACTTCATTTAGGGTGAATTATTGGATGCTAGGAATGAGCCTTCCTAGGTACATGGGGTGTATTAAGTATCATATTTGGCCTCTTCATGCTCAAAATGTGATTCTTGTCAACTATGAACTAGAGTTACCCACCCCCCCAAAAAAATCACTGCATCCACTGCATCCTCTTCCAACAAGGCCAAAAGGACTGACGGAACTCTGGTGGAGGTGAGGTGGAATGTTGCAGGATCAGAGCCAAATCACCTGGGGTGACTGTCAGCCCCTTTGTCGTAGTCAAGTTACCTCACTGCAACCAAGAAGAACCCAACCAAAAGCGACTTTTGGAGTAATAGGTTTGCTTTGGCTTATAGACTAGAGGGGAAGCTCCATCATGGCAGGGAAAATGTTGGCATGAGCAGAGGTTGATCACCACCTCCATCATAGTACTGCAAATAGTGGCAGGAAGGTGTGCCAAACACTGGCAAGGGGACGCCATCTTATAACACCCACAAACCTGCCCCCAACAACACACCTCCAACAAGGTTCTAATATCCAAACTGCCATCAGCTGGGGTTGAGCATTCAGAACACATTCATTTGTGGGGGCACCAGGATCAAACCATCATACCCTTAATGGCCATTTATTGCCCACTTCTGTGTCTGACCTAACATCATTGTGACTATCCAGTGACCAGCTGTGACCTTTTTGGAATGTGCAAACAGGCCCCTGGCTTCTACCAACCCAATGGCTAAGAATGTCAAAGAATGTTATCAGATAGCATCGAAAGCCTACGGTCAAGATTTCCTGGCTTCACAGTAACCCACCTACCTGATGGTCAGCCAATGTACATGCTGTACATACACACATAACCAGTGCTAAAAGAGAAGCCAATGTTTTGGTCCTTGACTTCTAAGATCAGCCTGGACCCAAAGGATGATGGGATCTCTTTCAAAGATGAAAGAAGCCGCCTGTCCTCAAGGAGGCCATGGAGACCTCTGAGATTGGACTCTCACCAGTGTACATCCTGCAGAGAGTAGAACCAATAAAGAGGAAAATGATCCTTGTGCTTCCAAGGAAAGATCCTGACACATCCCTTCCAATGGCACAATTGATAGAAGGAAAGAAAAGGAGCCATGAGCCTCCTTCTACACCTCTGAGTAACCCCTGCAGAGTCTCAGCTGACTTTAACAATTAAATAGGTTGATTTCTAGCCTCCAATGTGATCTCAAGCACCCAACAGGAGAGTAAAGCAAAAAAAAAGACACAATACTCCTTAAACAGCTCACCAGAGCATATGAAATATGCTCAAGAAATACTCACCATGTGTTAAGATTGAACCCATGAAAAATGTTATGTGTGACTACTTCTCATAAATGATTTTCTTCTTGACAAGGAAGTGACTACTCAAATATGGGGCATAACAGCTGTGATGGTTAAGTTTTACTGCAAAAATATAATAATGAAATTAGAGATATAAAACAAACCCATCACAATAGATACAAATGAAATCAGGGAATACTTTGCAAATGTATATTCTAAAAAGATGGAAAATCGAGAAGAAACTGACAAATACTTAAACACATCTAACTTACAAAAATTAAATGAAGGGGATATAAACAAACTAAACTGGTTAGTTACGATGAGCAACAAGACTGAACTAGTAATAAAGGGTCTCCAACAAAGAAAAAACCAGAACTGGATGATTAACTGCTGAATTCCACCAGATTTTCAAAACAGAGCTAACAGTAATGTTCCTCAAACTGTTCCATAAGTGGAAACATAAGGAACTCTATCAAATTCATTCTATGAAGCCAGCATGACCCTGATACCACAACAGAAAAGGACACAACAAATAAAGAAACCTAAAGACTACCCTGCCTACTAAACATAGATGCAAAACTTTTCAATAAAGGACTTGAAAACCAATCTAACAACACATAAACCCAAAGATCGTGCACCAAGCCCAAGTTTGTTTTATTCCACAAATAGAAATATGAATCAACATACATAAATCAAAAAATGAAGAGCAGATAAATAGACTCAGGGGAAGAATGACACAAACACCTCAATAAACACAGAAATAGTCTTTGAGGAAGTTCAGCATCCCTTCACTAAAGTAGGATTAAAAGGAATTCATCTCAACATAATAATGTCTTTATATGGCAAAGCTTTAGCTAACATTATACCAAATGTAGAAACATGAAAACATTTCCTCTAAAGTGAAGATGAAGACAAAGGTGTCCATTCTTTTCGTGTTGGTTCAAAATGGTGTTTGGTGTGTTAGCTGGAACCATAAGGCAAGAGCAAGAATAAAGGAGATGCAATTAAATAACTAGTAAAAGATGTTGCAGGTGAAATGATCCCATACTTCAAGGACATGGAAGCTCCATCAGGAAACTTTTAGATGTGACAAACACTGTCAGCAAAGTTGCAACAGAGATACAGAGCCACCATTCAAACCACAGCTGCTTGTCAATACACCAATGATAAATTTGTTGAGAGAGAATTGGGGCATGAGGAAACCCATTCACAATAGATTTTTGGAGGTGAAAGACATCTACCATGAAAACTTTAACACTGAAGAAAGAAATTGAAGAAGATACTAGAAGATGCAAAGACTTGCCATGTTCAAACATTTGCAAAAATAATATTGTCTCCCATCTAAGTACTAACCAGGCCCGCCCCTGCTTAGCTTCCAAGATCAGGCGTGTTCAGGGTGGTATGGCCATAGATGCAAAAATAATATTGTAAGAATGGCTTTGTTACCAAAAAGAAAACTATAGATTCCATGTAATACCCATCAAAATTATAATGATATTCTTTTTGTTGTTTGTTTTTGTTTTTCCAAGGTAGGGTCTCGTTCTAGCCCAGGCTGATCTGGAATTTACTATGTAGTTTCAGGGTGGCCTCAAACTCACGGAGATCCTCCTGATGTTAGACCCCTGACCCAAAAGAAGACTCTCACCACGATCTCCCATGCAACTGCAAAGGGTTTTATTTAAAAAAACCAAGCATGCTAGGGCTCAATGTGTGTCCTTGAACAGAACAGAGGCAAAGAGCCCTGAATAGAGTTAAGCAAGGCTTTTTATACAGTGGAACAAACAAATCTTATCATAAAGTTACTGGCGAGTATGCATTTGCACATTCTTTTGTAATCAGTCAGGACATTCTTAGCTTTTACCACAGATGCAAGATTATAGGAACAAGACACAAGGTTACAGGAACTGAGGGCTGGGTTTACGGGAAAGGGTGAGGGGAGGAAGCTTAAGCTTACATACCATTTTTTGGAAGATTTTCTTCTCCCCTTGTCTGTTAACTCTTTCTCTACTAGGGTCTTTTGATTTCATTCTAAAACTACCGCTGCCTCTGGAGTGCTGAGGTTAAACATGTGCGCCACCACACCTGGTTATAATGATATTTTTCACAGACCTAGAAGAAGAATTCCTCAATTTCACAAAATAGCCTGGTCAGCCAAAAGGTCCTAAGCAAAAATGAACAAGAAAAGACATCATAATACTTGATCTCAGAGCCATAGTCAGAACAGTTTGGTACTGATACAACATCAGACAAACAGACGGATGGAAAGAATAAAATTGAGGACACCAAAAATAACCTATGCAACTACAGTCATAGAATTTTAGATGAAGGTGCCAAACACATCAGAAAAAAGAACAGGCTTTTCAAAAAATGGTACAGGAAAAGGTTAGATTTCCCCAGTAGAAGAATGAATGTAGATCCCTATATCTCACTTTTACAAAACTCATTTCAAAATAGATCAAAGACTATAATGTAAGACCTGAAACTCTTAAACTTCTGGAGGAAAACATGAGGACAATATTTTAAGATAGAGGCATAAGGAAGGACTTTCTGAAAAGGACTCATAAAGCTCAGGAAAGAAGAGGAAGAATTGATCGATGGTATTGCATGAAAGTCAAATGCTTCGGCAGAGCAAAGGAAACAAGCAGCTAACAGGTAGCCTATAGATGGGAGAGAAATCTTTGCCAACAATACACCTGAGAGAGTATTAAGAACTAGAATATAGAAACAACTGCCAAGATTAAACACTTTAGTCATATTCTTAGTCAATGCACTAATTAATTGAACAGAAAATTCTCAAAAGAAGAAATACAAATATCCAATAAGGACTTTTAAAATGTCAAAATCCTTAGCTATCAGGGAAATGAAAATTATAACTACATTGAAAGTCCATCATACCTATCAGAATGCCTATCATCAAGAGCACACATAATAAATTCTGCTCAGTGTACAGGAAAATAAGAACCCTTATACACTGCTGGTGGGAAATTAAACTAGTACAGGCATTATTGAAATGAACACAATCTTCAAAAATGTAAAAATAGAACTATCATAGGATCTAGCTCCTTGATACATACCCCAAGAACCCTCAATTCAGCAGACACAAAGATACTTGCACAACCATGATTATTGCATTATTTACATTGGCCAATGTGATGGTTAGGTTTTGTTGTCAACTTGATCTTTTTAATTATCTTGGGTAGGTGTCTCAGGATGTTTACAGGAAGGCAGCCTCTCAGGAGGGGGCAAGATTTAAGGAAGCTCAAAGGAGCTAGAAGTAAACATCCTTTACTGTGTGGGCCATGCAGGAAGGAAATTCCAGAGACTCAGGAAGCCATTAAGTCTGGGGAAGGGTTGCAAGACCCCACCCTAAGGCTATATAAAGGGAAAGAAATTCTCTTTGGCTCCTCCAGCCTGTTCCCTGTTCTGTGTGTGTGGTGTAGGTGATGGGTTTTTCTCTCTGCTCGGACCTGTGAAAGAGGGCCAGCCTCTTTTGCTGTTATGGAACTTCCCCTCAATCTGTAGTTCCAATAAATACTTTCCTCCCCCAAATTGAATTGTGCCTGGTTTGAAGATTCATCTCAGCTGCGTGTGGCTGACTGCAACAGCCAAGATATGGAACCAGTTCAGTTGCCCACCAAAAGACGAACAGATAAAGACAATGTGGAATATATAAAAAGGTAGTTTTGTTCAGTATTTAAAAAAAAAAAGAATAAAATTATGCCATTTTCAGGTAAGTGGGTGTCACTGGTGTGAAGCAAAAGAAACCAGAATCAGCAAAACCAAAAATTATATGTTTTTTTCTCATATGTCAAATCTAGATTTTAAATATTTGTGTATAAAAATATAGTCTATGAACATATAAAGGGGATGTGAGGAGAGAGGAAGAGGCTCTAGGAAAGGAGGAAGGCAAAATAAAAGAGTAATGGGAACACAAACTGGTATCACAGGTCTTTCCTTATATGCAGCATCTTGAGATATATATATATATTTATATTGTAAATATACATCATGAAAATTTAAGGAGTATTATTTTAGAGGAGGAAGGGCCCAGCCAAAGGGAAGGACAGAGAGATGAATGGGGAAAGGACTATGAGCAAAAATCCAACAGTATAAATGCATGAAAATATCATGGCAAAATTCTTTTTTTGCACACTAAAAAAATAATAAAATTGTTAAAGGACTTTGCAAACTTTAAGCAGTCAGGCATGGAAAGCAAAAGAGAGGAATGGGTAGGTCGGGTGACAGATCATGTGAACTGGTCTAAACTCCTAGCAGCATTCAGTGTTACAAGACAATGGCATTGAGAAGAAAATCTGAGAATAAAATGCTACCCAAGGATATTATACCCAACCCAACTGACTTCCATGGATAATAGTCAACAGCAAACATTACAGACCCTGTCTGTGAGGCGTTGCAGAGGAAAAATGGTTTCCCACTGACACAAGCAGAGAAGTGATAGGCCTGAGGATCAAGTATTAAAGGGTGAATGTAATATTATGTGTATTTTTCCACAATAAAAATAGTGTGTAGGGGGAAAGACCCTAAAAGGATGATGAAATGTAAATCTGAAAGTTTTGAAGGTTGGGAGATGGCTTGGTTGGCACAGTACTTGCTGCACAAGCATGAGGATCTGAGTTTGGATCCCAGCATCTACATAAATGTGGGGCTGCTGTGGAGGCCCTCCTATGATCCCAGTGCTGGGGAGGTGAAGACGGGATACCAGGGGCAAGCTGACCAGCTGGACTAGCTACATCCACATAAGTGCTGGTTTCAAGCAAGAGGCTATGTCTCAATACATGAGGTGTAGAGTAATAGAGGAAAGACACCCAACATCAAGAATGGGCCCCCACATGTTCATGTACATACATGCATGTGCACCTGCACACAAGTGCATCCATGCATAAGCAAACACCCCATCACACACACATGCACACATACATACACACACATACACACATACACACATAAATACACATACACACAAATACACACACATACATGCACATATACACACATACATACACGTATGTACACACATACAGACACAAATACACACACAAATACGCATGCACACACACATACACATACACACACAAATACACACACATACAGACACAAATACACATACACATACACACACAAATACACATACACACACAAATACACATACACAGCAGATACACACACAAATACGCACACATACAAACACACACACACATTTTGAGGAAAAGGAGAAAGAAACTCATTTCTCCAGGTACATTTCCCTGTGATTACAAGGACAGTAGACACTGCTTTTGCTGCTGGCTGCAAAGGAGAGAGAGCTCATGCAAGCAGGCAAGTCTGTAGGAGAGAAAGAATAAGAAGTGCTCAGTGATAAAAAGACAGCAAAGAAAGCAAATGAAAAAGAAAAACTCTGCCAAGAGAGTGAAAACTGTGATAAAAAGAACTAGTAAATATCAAATCCATTGAAATCCAGAAAAAGGCCAAAGCCAAGCAGAAATGCTTGTTACATAATAGAATGCAAATGCCACCATCCCTGACAAAGGAATACTATAAATATCATCCACAAACATCAAGAGAAGGAGCGAAAGTGTAACAAAACTGGCTGGCTCATCTTGTAGAGTGTAGTGATGGGTTCCTGAAATTGAAACACGGAATAAAAACAAGCTTCAGCCCTGGGATGGTTTTCATATGCCATTCTGAACCTTTCAGGACTCCTTTACAAAACTGTTTCTTTTGTGACAAGGCAGCATTTACTTGGAAGTGGCAATACCCTTCCTTTAAATACCACTTCATTTTCTGCTTTTAACTTGAAATAAAATTTAATGAACTACTCTGATATTGCAAACACCGGATGTCACTAGTCCCATTCTTATTGAAAAGAACTTCTTTGTCCCAACTTGCACCCTGGCAAGGTTTCTCTGTCTGAGGGGAGGGACAGCCATGGCTGTGGTTCCGTCTGAAAGCAGTTGTATCCATGGAGTTTCAAAAGTTATGTGATCCATTTCTGCATTGCTATTCTTTAGTGTGCAAGGCATCCTGTTTCCCAAAGCAGTCTGATCTAAGAAAGATGACTAAATAAAAAGAGACAAAATTCCTCCAAAAAAACAAGACAGAGGCAGTTTCCTATAATAATGTGCCTTTCCCCTGGATTTGGATGGAAAGGGTTTCATATTCTCCTGCTGAACAAAGAAACTTGCCCCTGTGACCCAAAGTCACTATGAGGACTTTCTTTAAAGTCACAAAACACATTCTTTGTGTTGGCCACCACAGAGGCTAGAATGATGCAATCATGGCTAGAGACGATTACTACTGCTCAAATTCAAGTTCAAATTCATTGCCTCCTCACAAATATCTACTAGCCCATATGTTGCCTTAGTATTGCTGCCCAATGGCTACCAACCCCCCGCCTCCACCCAGAAAGCATTTCTTCCTCATGGGTCTGAAGTCGTCAGGTGGAGGTGCCCCAGGTCATGCTCTGGCTGCATTAGAATGGCCTGACAGGGCCATCGAGGCACACTGCCCACTTGCCCCGGAAGCTATCAGGAGTAGCAGACGCAGATGCATACCTCTGCATGTATCAGGCATGGAACATCCCATGGACTGAAAGAGGCCGAAGAGGATGAATTCCAAATTGAGTGGTGGCAAACAGACTCCCTGTTTCCTGAGGGCTACTGCACAAGCTGTGTGGTACGTGAGAACCAAAGTCCTACAAAGAAGAAGCGCCTGCCTTAAACAATCAAAGCCGGATGACTGATTCTTCAGTGACTGTGGGGAGCTGGAATGTTGCAAGTCCATCGTCAAGTTATTTAGGACTGTCTTAGCCCCCTCAACAGTCATCCAGTACTGACCTCTGTGCGTGACCTAACACCCTGTGACTATCAGGGAAATCCTTTGGAATGTGCAAACACACCAACCCAAAAGCTAAGAATGTCATCTGATAGCATCTGAAGCCTACAGCAGAGATTGCCCTGCTTTGCCTTAACCACATACCATAGCTTCTCATCAATGTATTTGCAAAGTGCTTTGATTTATGAATTTATTTTTTTCCTATGACTATAAAATCTCCATGAAACAGGAGCATAGGATTTGGGGTGACCTGTGTTTGTGTTTCTAGGCCATAGTCACTCATATTTGGCTCCTGAATAAACTAACTCTAATTCCCTTTGAGGTGAGAGCTGCGTTTTTATATCGACATACAGGAGACGTGGGATTGTTTAAGGACATGCCTTGGTCCACTTTGTGCTGTGTTAAACAATCATCAAAGATAGGGCATGGTAATTTGACAAGAACAGACATTAGCTTGGTTTTAGAGGCTGGAAGTCCATTTATTAGTTAACTTCTCATTACTGGGAAAAATACCTGGCCAAAATAATAATAGCAAGTTTACGGGAGCAAAAGTTGACCAGCTTACAGTCTAGGAGGGAAGGCATGGTAGGAAGTACTTGATACAGCTGCTCACATACCCTTGGAAGCAGAGAGAAATGAATGCCGCTGCTCAGCCAACTCTGTCCTTTTATTGTTATATTATTTCAATATTTTTATTTATTTATTTGCAAGCAGAGACAGAAAGAGAGAAAGAGAGAGAATGGGTGCACCAGGGCCTCCAGCCACTGCAAATGAATTCCAGAAGCATGAACCACTTTGTGCATCTGGCTTTATGTGGATACTGGAAAACCCGGGTCATCAGGCTTTGCAGGCAACTGTCTTAACTGCTGAGCCATCTCTCCAGCCCTCTTTCCTTTTTATATAGTGTGGAACCCAGGCCCATGAAATGGTGTTCCCCACAGTTAAGGTGGTTTTCCTACCTCAATTAACTTAATCCCCTCACAGGCTACCCAGAGGTTAAGCTAACTGATACAATTCCTCACAGGTGATTTTAGGTCCAGTCAAGTTAAAAATCAATATAACCATCCCAGTCTATAATCTGGTGAGGACCAACACTGCCATTCCAAGGCACATGGACAAGAGAAGGGAAGAGCTAGACCTAAGCCACACCATCAGGCCCTGCCTCCCAACATGGTCACACTGGGAGGAAGTCTCCAACATATAGAAGCTCCACAACATGTATGTGCATTGTGATGGTTAGGTTTTGTTGTCAGCTTGACCTGTTTAGTAATCTTGGGTGGGTTTCTGAGGATGTTCACAGGAATGCCTCTCAGTAGGGGGCAGGATGTAAGGAAGGTCAGGGGAGCTAGAAATGAGAATCCTGCAATCCCAATGTGTTTATAGCAACAGAGGCAGGATAACCCAAAAGCTCATGGGCCATGGAGGCTGACACACACAGTGACATACAGAGAAGCAGCCATGCGAGACAGCCTGTCTCAAAACAGGGCCAAGAGAAACAGGGGAGTGAGCACCACTGTGGAATCTCACTGCTCCTCTCCACCCTGCCTGAATGTCCACTCTGCAGGAAGCAAGGAGCTACAACATCTTTGCTACTGAATTCACAAGCAAGGTCAGTCCCTTTCTACCTCTTCTCCTTAAGATGGAGAGGGAACATCAACACCTCTCCACATCATTTACTCAGGAAGGGAGCACGTGGGTCGGGAGGTGGCTCCATCAGTAAAGTGCTAGGTTTACCAACAGAGAGGACCTAAGCATGGATTTCGGGCACACACACATGTAAAGCTGGGCACAGTGGCCTGTGACCTCAGCACTGAGGAGAAGGAGCCAGGAGGATACTCAAGGCTTGCTGGTCTGTTAGTCCAGCAGAATGGGTGAGCTCTCCGCTTAGTGAGAGACTCTGTCTCAAAGACTAAATTGGAGAGCTGGAGAGACAACTCAGTGGTAAGTGAGCTTCTTGTGCCAGTATGAGAGACTGAGGGGCCCCGAGACTGCCATGTTCAAATGTCCAGATCCCCCAGAAAACAGTTGGGGAAAAACAAGGTCAAGCGGTAGAGCGATCGATTGGGCAGGACAGACACCTGATGTTCCATTCTGGCTACCACAGGTGAGTGACCACCACTGCAGGGGAACAAATGCCACAGGGGTACACACACATACACATGCACATGCACACGCAAGCCAAAATAAAAATTAAAAAATAAGGTGGATCTGGGTGTGGTGGCACACACCTTTAATCCCAGCACTTGGGAGGCAGAAGTAGGATCACTGTGACTTCCAGGTAATCCTGAGACTACATAGTGAATTCCAGGTCAGACTGGGCTAAAGCAGGGCCTTTGAAAGAGAAAGAAAGAAAGAAAAAAGGAAGGAAGGAAAGAAGGAAGGAAGGAAGGAAAGAAGGAAGGAAGGAAGGAAGGAAGGAAGGAAGAAGGTGGAGTGTGGTTAAGTAAGACATCTTATATCCACTTCTGTCTTCCACACACATGCACATGCATGAGCGTGTCCACCCACCCACACATGCCTAGGCCCCCATACATATGAACATGCACACATGTGTGTACCCATACCACACACACATACACATGTAAAAAGAGGGGGGAACTTGCAAACTTTTGCAGGAAGGTACCTGTTCCTAGACAGGAAAGTCAAACACTGGTGCCTTTCCAGAAGCAGTGATCCAGAAGGTTCAGGAAAGACCTTGACTTCAAATGAAGTCAGCCGGACAAGCTCTGATGCAGATGAGGGGCCAAGGCTCTCCAGTGGCCAGGGGTGAGGGCAGCAGGCATCAGAGGGCTCGATGTGAGGCAGGAACGGGGCTCCAGCTGGGATGCCATTTCAAAGTGACAACAGAGACCTTTCTTTCTGTCCCCACTCACCTAAGGCTGCTTTGAAGCCTGGGTTGGCATACTGACAGGCCACTGGGTACAAGCCTGAATGCTGATCAGCTGTGGGGGCTTTGAAGGGTAGAAGAAACTTGTCAGACTATAATGGTCAGGGAGATTGTCACTGAGACCATACACACACACTCACACATACACTAATACACACACACACACACACACACACACACACACACAATTGTTCTAGTCCAAGTTTTCTTATTGAGTCCTTTGTCCTTAGCTACCACAGAATCTTGGACTGGTCCTGTATGTAACTCCTCCGAGCCTCCGTTTCATCATCTGCAAAATGGATATAACACAAGAGCCAAGTGACAATCCAAGGACCTGCTGCTTCTCGGTGGTCTGGCAGTGGTTAGTTCCCAGCCCAAGACACTCAACATGATTTTTAAGCAGAGGTCTAAGGACAGCGAAGGGCCAGCAGAGAGGGGAAGGTCAGTGTGTGGTGGCCTGGGATCCACTATTTCTTTGGAAACGGTTCTCTCTGTCTGTATGAGATATGCCTCCGAGAAGCTAAGGGGATCTCGCCCTGCCTCCCCCCACCTCTGCTGCGGCCTGATGCATTTAAAGGACAATTAGGCAGTGACAACTCACTGATGAATAACTGGGCTGGCTGCTAATCTTGTCACAGTGGGTGCTAGCTACAGACTCAATTACTACAACATGGTCAAACAGTTTGCACATTAATTACCTGCCCCTCTGCAGGTGACAAAATGGTCTTCATTCTCCATCCTCCAGGAGCTCACCATGAGAAGGTCCAACATGTGACGTCAGCCCACCCCCACTTCCAGAACAGGGCCCAGAGCTCTGGGTCCACGTGGATTACAGGAGTCTGCATGAGAACAGATGAGCTTAAGGTCAACAGAGCAGACAGTGATGATAATTTGAGCTTCACCCTGACCTCAGAAAGACCTTGTCTCTGTCCCTGGTGCTCTGATGACGCTCACAACAGTGGGGCATTATCCCCAGAGGTCTTCTGTTGCAGAAGCTCCTTGTTGCTGGGCCAAACATCCAACCAGAAGCAGTTTATGGGAGGAATGGGTTTATCAGGCTTACAGAGTCCAGGGGAATACCATCAATGGCAGAAGCTGGCTCCTGTTCATAAATCCAAGAAGAGAGACACCACCAAAAGGCAAGCCCCAGAACTCCAAGAACTGCAGCCTGTACTCTCAGCAGCTGCATACAGGACGTCCTGCTTGCTCGCATTCTTGTTAAAGGGGCAAAGGATTAGTTGTTGAACTATTTGCAGCCCAAAGCCTAGTATTATGATGGAGATTTATATTCCCCTCCTCAATGAACATCTTTCCCCATGCGATCCTTGATCTGTAAACTTCCTGTGAACGTCTTGTGCCTATTTTTCTCTCCAGTGATTTGTGCTTTCTTTATGGATTGTTTTTATTGATTTCTTTGCACATCATAGATAATAAACCTCTAACTTACTAAATATTGCTCTCCAGAATTTTCCATTTGCTATAGAATGTGTTAACAGTGTTGATCTCTTCTGGAAGTTATTTTTAGTGTTTAGTCCCATTGTTTCACAAGATAACAAGATCTTACGTGCTCACTCTAAAATATTATATATTATCCTAAATTTTCTCCCAACTCTGTGAGTGTGTGAATGTGTATGTGATGTGTGTGCATGTGGGTGTGTTTGTATGCAAAAGGCCCCCCATGCATGCGTGTGTGTGTGTGTGTGTGTGTGTGTGTGTGTGTGTGTGTGTGCACATGACCTTGGGGCCTTCTTCAGTCATTCTCTGCCTTATTTTCATGAAACAGGGTCTCTCAGTGAATCCAGAGATCACAGACTCAGCTCCATAAGGTGGTCAGCAAGTCTTGGGGAGTCTTCCAGTCTGGGCTCCTCAGCCCTGGGGTTACAGGCACGTGCTAAGTGCCCAGCTTTTACATAAATGCTAGGAATCCAAATGCTGTTTCTCACACCTGCATAACAAGCACTTTACCAACTCCCAACCCCCCCACCAGCCCCCATTGTTATATTTTTTTTAACTTGGCTAAAGTGCTAAAGAATTTAATACAGGTTGGTTTATTACATATAAAGAATGTGGCATATTATTTAATTTTTCCAAATGTACATTGTTCCAACATTGTTGAGCATGCCATATTTCTCACCTAGACTTGAGGTGTTATTTTAATCAAAGATAACGGTATAAATTTTAAAAACAAATCCCTTCCTACTGCAAAATTTATGAATTCCCTCTATTAATCAGTGAGTTGAGCCGATTCAAGTTTTAAAATGTGTGATTATTGATCGGCAAAATAGCATAGCTTCTGTCATTAAGCTTCTGTTGCAAACTTTCAGTTTTTCCTGCTCATTTGCTCCTGCAGTGAACGTCCATGAAGACTTGGACAGAGATTGGGTTGAGATGTCCAGTGGGAAAAGAGTTCACATCTTTAAATCTTAAACTTTCCAACCAGGCTCACAGAAGCTGCTTATTCCAATTGCCTTTAATGTCACCCACCTTTGCTTCCTAACTCGGTGATTCTCTCACTGTATATCTTGCATATTTCTTACCAGGTTTATACCTAATTATTTTATGTTTAGTTTGGGCTGAATGTGTGAGATACAGTTTCATTTTCCGACTGGCCGCTATTGATATGAGGATAGATAGCATGCTGTCTTTATTTCATTTATCTTTGATGCTCACTTTCTCAGACTGTCTCATAGCAGATGTGTGAGACTCCGTGTCTTCTTCCAAACATTATAACTCGTGGAAAACTACTGGTTTGTTCTTTCGCCCCATCCAGTAGAATGATGGCAGTGGGAATTCTCATTCCATTCCTTCCCTTAATAATGATGTCTTATGCTAAAGTGATTGTCGGGTTCCCCAGTTCCCTCCACACTCTTTTTGTCCTGACTGGAAAACACAGCGTGCCTTGCCCTCTGGGTTACCTGCTCACCTGTGTGCTTCCTGCACGTAGGACCCTGGGCTGGCCTTGGACCAGACACACATCAAGTTGTTTAGTTTGTGGTCAAAACCACTAACCCATCAAACATGCTAAACCCCTGAGTCAAATTCTCTCTTATAAACTCCAAATCCAACCATTCTCTGCAGACATCCCCAACAGAGCCTCTCCTTTCTGACTGTCTCTTGCAAGTGCACAGAAGTTCTCTGTGTCTGTTCCCTGAATAAACTCCCGTCTCTCTTTGGAATCCCAACATTGTAGCCAAGTATATAGGTGATCTATGATTTGTTTCTCCATTAATAGTTGGCATGGTCAATTATTACAGATATATAACCACTATTTATAACCAGGACTGGACTTTGCCATTTTTTTTCTTATGTGCAAGGGACTATAAAAATATCAAACATGGGGCTGGAGAGAAATGGCTCAAAAGTTAAGGCACTTGCCTGCAAAGCCTAATGACCAGGGTTCGATTCCCCAGTACCCATGTAAAGCCAGATGCACAGAGTGGCACTTGCATCTGGAGTGTTTTGTTTTTTTGTTTTGTTTTTTGCAGGGGCTGGATGCTCTGTCACACCCATTCATTTTCCTCTCTCTCTCTCTCTCTCTCTCTCTCTCTCTCTCTCTCTCTCTCTCTCTCTCTCTCTCTCTCCTCTTCCCTTGCTGGCTCTCTCTGTTTGCAAATTAATCAATTAATTAATTAATTAAAAGTCTTAAAAATATCAAACATATGTATCATTCTAGTTATTTCCTGGTAATGAAGTATTATACTTGTCAGACAGTGAAGGGCCTAATTTATTAATATATCATTAGAAATATTTTTTGAGACAAAGTCTCATTTTGTAATCCAAGATAGCCTCAAACTGACAATTCTCCTGCCTCAGCCTCTCAAATGCCAGGAATACACACCTGCACCACAATGCCTGGCTCTGTTGTTGGAAACCTCCTCTATGTTTTAAAGAGGCTCTCTTTTCTCCATACCTTCATCTGGTTGGGGGCTCTTAGCTGTGGTGGTTTGAATCAGATGAAGCTCAATAGCTTCATGTGTTTACAATGCCTGGTCCCCAGCTGGTGGCAATTGGGAAGCCAGAGCCTTGCTGGAGGAGGTGTGTGGTGGCAAGTTTCCAGGCTGTGAGATCTCCCAGCCGAGCCTCCCCCTTTGCCAGAGCTGAGCTCATTTTCTCCCTCTCCCTCTCCCTCTCTGGCTGCTGTCTGGCAGCTGGCCTGGGCAGCAGGGACGCCCAGCCTCTGCTCTGCCAGGCCATCCCTTCTCTGCCTTTCCCTCGCCTGGCTGGCCGTGAGTGATGGGGAGCGTGGAAGCTTCCTTCCCCTGTAGCCTGTGAGGCAGGATGAAACCCGTCCTGGTCTCTGCTGCTTTGGGTCAGGTGTTTTATCCTAGGAGAGAGAGAGGGGGGGGAACTACAATGCCAGATTCATAGAATAAATTGAGAATCTTACCAGTCATTTTCCTATGCTATATGTTCTGAAATTATTAATATACAATTTGTCTTTTTGTCAAAGATTTGGTTTTCTGCATTTATAAAACCTTTTAGACAGGTTGACCTCAGTGGTACACTAAAATTTTCACAGATGGGTGTTCTATTGTTTTAAATTTTAATTTTGGTCTTTACATAGTCCTAGAAAATCATTTATTTTATGTATTATTTACACATTAATATAAAGTTTATATATATGAGATTTTGAAAATCTTCCTCACATGTGTAGTCTGCATTTCTCTACTAATAAAGAAAATTATTTGTACTTGGAGTTTCTCTTTTTGTTACAATCAGATTCAAGTCGATCTATTGTGTGGGTCTTCTTAACACACCAGATGGAGTGGTTGTTATTTTTAAAGTAGCATGAGAAATTTTATTTGTCTCTATTACATTCATTTATATCCTTCAATTTATATCTCCTACTAAAATTGTTGATTTTCTTAGCCATTTTTAATTGGATGTACATGTATTTATCTTTATTTATTGTGAATTACATATATATGTTATAGTAATACATTATGTTAATAATAAGTATAATTAAAGGTATATTATTTTCTGAGAATACCACTTTTTTTAGATCCCAGAAATTTTTACACAAGATCTACTCAACTTTTGTTTGTATTCTTAGCACTTATGTCTTCCTTTACAGGAGAATGGATTAATTTTTATATTATCTTACTTAATTTCTAATTTTATTAAAAAGTAAAAATGACCTGGTCTGTCAGAGTTCTGCTTTGGGAATTGTTGATTTTCTTAATGTCAGTGTTGTACCGTGTTCAGTATTGTGAATGGCCTATGCTTTTAAGAATTACTGGGTATTTTCTATTAAATTCAAATACATATGCATATACATCATATTGGCAAAAACACAAACATGGCAAATTCAGTTTTTTTCCAAATCTTCAGCAGACATCACTGTTTTGGGCTCTTTTATTTCTGAATGAAATATGTTGATGCCATACATTCTGACTATGGGTTCTCGTCTGCATTTCTCCCTGGTTTTGTCATATGCTTCTGCAAACTGCATTTTTAATGCACAAAGTGCTGACTCACAATCTTCTTATGTAATTACAATTCTTGTCCTGGGATGTCCTGGAGGCTGGGGGTGGGAGTGGGTGATGGAGGTGGGCTTCCTGGTGGTTCTGTGCCTTCCTATGACTATTATCCACAGGATGGTTGTAGTCCCACCTCAGAGGGAACAGGAAGACTTAATTCATACTTAGAAATCTCAATTATATTTTGTCTGATATCGCTCCACCCAACCTTTATTTTTGTGAATATTTCCCTGCTATGGTTTCTCTAATTTATTATTTCCAACTTGCACTGTGTTCTTTCATGACTGGTATATGTCTTATAAGTTCCTAAGAGTCTTCATTTTTTAAATTGGGAATTTATCTTAGGTTAATAATGAAAATCCTTGTTTGGACTTATCTTAGTCATCTTATTTTATGCTTCATGTTAGTTATTCCTTTTTATCTAATTCTTGCCTTTTTTGCCACTTTTCTTCTTCACTCAGGGTCAGACAGTGTTCACAGAGTCTCCATTCTCAGGGGGGAGGGGTCACATTTAAATTTTAGTATGATTTCATTCTCCTACTTAGACCAAACCCATCCCTTTCAATAGTATGGAACTATTTTGTAATCACTTTTTGTGTGTGCTGTGGGTATATCTGTGTGTGCACGTTTACGTGTGTGTGTGTGTGTGTGTGTGTGTGTGTGTGTGTGTGTGTGTGTGAGCTTGAAGGTCAGAGGTCGTTGGCTCCTGTCTCTTCAACTGCTCTCTATCTTATATTTTTTAAAATACTTTTATTTATTTGTTTATTTATTTGAGAGAAAGAGACAGACAGAAAGAGAGAGAGAATGGGGGCCACTGCAAAGAACTCTAGACACATGTGCCACTTTGTACATGGCTTTACGTGGGTACTGGGGAATGGAACTCGGGTCCTTCTGCTTTGCAGGCAAAAGCCTTAACCACTAAGCCATCTCTCCAGCCTCCACCTTGTATTTTGAGTCAGGGTCTCTCACCAAACCTGGAGCTCAACTGGCCAGCAAGTCCCAGGGATCCTGTGTCTCCACCTCCCCAGCATGGGATTCTGGGTACTCCCACCATGTCCAGCTGTTCTGTGGATGATGAGGGTCTGAACTTGAGTTTTTATACTCTGCTGTGAGTGCTGGTGATGGCTTCACTTGCCACCCTGTCTTGATTGTCAGGCCTTTTGCTCTGGAGAATGGGATCCGGCAGCTTTTAACAAAGAGGCTACAAGGTGGTTGTCTTGCATATGGTCTCATGTCAGAGACTTGATCTTCACTTCCAATTTATGCAGCACATGGGGCACATACCATGCATAACCACACACACACCACACCACATGACATATACATATCACATGCACACACACCGCATATACCATATCACACACACACCACATATACCATATTACACACACACCACAACACTTATACCATATCACAAATACACACACACCACATAAACCATATCACACACACACATACACACACACACACCATGTATATCATATCACACAAGCACACAAAAACAAAAGGAACCCCAGTTCCATGGTAACACTAGCAGATGAGGAAAACTGAGGCTTGGAGCTCTGACGGTTGTGTTGTCCACATGAGCTCTGAGTGAGGTGGGAAAAGCAGAGGTCCTGGGGGCTCTGTGTGTCCATCTAGGAGCACCCTGGCCACAGCCTCAGTCCAGAGCAGTACATCTCCTTCATCGCATTCTCTGGGAGTTCAAGGTACAAAGAAGTGGGCTGTGTTTGGTTTCATTTGCAAATCAAACTCTGATTTAATAGAAAACTTATTAGAGCCATCTTGTCTTTCAATAGTGAAATAAAAGTTTATGAAAGTAATGCGATTGATTGTCCCTGGAATGAATCTTAATTTACATGTAATTACAAAGTCAGTGCTCAGGGTGGAATGACTCCAATTAAGCTACCTGTTGTTCCTCCACTGTATTCAGAGCTGTGCAGAGATCACTTTTGGAAAATATGCTTTATCATACAGCACATTCAGTCAACTATTGAACACCTACTGGATGGGAAAGACTAGGCAAGGAGCCCAAGAGAACCACCAAACACATCTGACTCCCCCTTCTGGAAGCCTGTTCTATTTCTGCACAGAAAGGGTGCATATCTGGGTGACAAATGGAAGTGGAGAAGGGGTGAGCCACGCGGTGGGATCCTCAGGAAGATTCATGGGGGATGGAACTCGAGGTCAACAATGTGATCTACTTCTGAAGAGAGTCTGGCCTGGGGAGATTGTTCAGTTGGTAAAGCACCTACACACAAGTGTGAGGACCACAAGAACACCATCAAGCATGGAGCGTGGTGACCTGCTGTGGACATAGAGACCCAAGGAACCTGAAAGCAAGCTGGCTGGCCAGCCTGGCCCCATCAGCAAGCTCTGGGTTCAAGTGAGAGAGCCTGCCTCAATGAATAAGGTGGAAAGAAGTCAAGGAAGACATTGAATGTCAGCCTCTGGCCTTTACAAGCATGACACACACATATATGTGCACACACACCTGCACACATGCATCCACGTACATATGAATATGCATATATATCTATATGCATGCAAAATAAATACATAGATAGTTAAAATGATCTGTATGAAAAGGAAAACAACATAAGTCCAAGCATTACCCTTCTCTTTTAAATTAAAAGCACTCTGGTAGCATCACCAGTGTGTTAGCTCAGGCGGGACCTCCTGAACATGGAGTCCAAGGCTCTCCTCGATGGTCGAGTGCTCACTTCCATCTCATTTCTTCCCTCCAGATACCATACCAAACTAAGCTGCTTCCCCAAGTCTTCCTCATGTCCTCCCCCGTGGCTGTCCCTTCCCTTTGCTCCTACTCCAGTTTAGCTATAATTTCTGGGCACCCTTTTTAAACTTCGAGAAAGAACATCAAGACAGAACCACACCCATAGTTCCCAGCCTGTTGCTACATCTGTGGACCAGCCAACTCACAGAAGCACCTTTAATGATCATGAGGGTTTCTAGTGCTCTTCTCTGGCCCAGCTTGGCTGGCATCCCCACCTCAGCCTCGTCTGCCTACGAAGCTGTGCATGTCTACATGGAAGGCACTTCTGAGGGACTCCTGGCTGGCTGGCAGCCATGAGCCTCTCAGAGGAGCAGCCAGGGCCTGTGGGCCTGATGCCCAGGGACCTTGATCTTATGAGAAGGGCTGGATCCTGGTTCTACCACTCAGTGGCCTCCTTCCCCCACATGTTTCTTTCATCCTCTGCTATTCTATTCGTGCAAGGGGAGTGGAAGAGCTCTCTCTCTCTCTCATGTGCTCAACACCCTACCCTGGCCAGACAAATGGTGGTTCTGTTCAGTCTACTTAAAGCCTCAACCTACAAACATCGCTAGCCAGCAAAGAGTCCATGGCCACTGCCCCAAGCAGAGCCATCTCTGATGCCCTCAGGAAGGGACTGGGAAGTATGGCCTGGATTCCTGGGTCTGTGCCTGGAGTCCTTTCTCTTCTTGCTAGAGTTCTGCCTGGCACCATCTTGTGGCACAGATGGGAAGTGCAGGTGGCCGGCTCAGACTGCCTTGTTCTCTTTAATGGTGGCCTGGGCAGTGGAATGAACGTCCAGCCCTTCTGCAGCTGCCCCAACTAAACTATTGTTCTAGAATGATGTTAGTACAGGCCAAGTGTGACATCTCAGGAAACAAATGCAAAGGCCTAAATGTAGGCGACTTGACTTCCTGGGGCTGGAGGTCTTGGTACTTCCATGCCTAATGAACCTGGTCTTTCCTCACCTGATGGCTGGGATGGACCCTCATCACTAGGAAGCCTTCCTTTCTGGATCCTGGAACCTATGTGGTCTCAAAGGCCTCCCAAGGCCCTCACTCCCATGCCTGCAGCCGGGAAAACCAGTTTTCCTCATCCATGATTCCAAACTCACAGGAAGGCTGATCCTCAGCATCTTGTTGGAGGCGGCTCTTCTGTTACTCAGAGACGCAATCAGAATTCTTTTCTGCACACACGCATGTGTATGGATGTGGATGTAGGTACTCATGCATGTGTGTTCCTATGTACATGTGGAGGCCAGAGGACAACTTCAAGTGTTATTGTCCAGCTCCTCTGAAATGGTTTCTTATTGTCCTGGAGCTCACAAAGAGCTAAACCAGCTGACCAAGGAGCCCCAGGGGTCCTCCTGTCTTTGCCACCTCCAGCAGGATCACCGGTGTGTGCCACCATGCCCACCATTTTAGATCAGAGCTGGGAATTGAACTCAGGTCTTGATGCTTGCAAGACAAGCAGTTAGCTGACTGAGCTATCTTCCCAGCGCACCTGGGACACTTTTTGTAATGGTTTTTAGAACTGAGGCACTCAGAAGAAATGAGCCCTGCAAAGTAGAGGCAAGAGTTGGCAACACCCAGCTTTGCCCTGTCACTCCTATGGCACTGAAAGCAGGGTCACCTTTAGATAGGAGCCATGGTATAATGCATTGTGTCATCACACACCTCACAAGCTGAACCTGGCAGGTGTGCCTGGCTGGAGATGCCACACAGGTCCAGCCACACCTCTCAGGAGACACCAGCTGGGTGAGGCTGTGGTGTTACAGACAAAGGGAGACTCCCAGACAGATCTCAATATTCAGAATTTTCTCCGGATTACACACCCTGTGTGTATGGTCCTGGCCCCTCAAGTAATTTCAGGGGCGTGGATATTTTAAGACTTTTTTAACACGAGTTGATACCAGTTCTGGTGTGCATGGTGGGAAGTCCACGAAGTAACATGGTTGTTGTGTGGAACTTTCTCTGGGGAGATGTCAATGGCTGCCTGCTTTCCCCAGGTAAGGCACCGATGACAGACTGACATGGATTCCACCGATGTTCATCCTGACACACCAGTGAATTGATTGGGCTTTCTTACAGAGCTTGAGTGAGGGGTGTGGAGACCCCAGACTACCATAGCATCAAAAACTCTCACTCTAGCCTGGACCATAACCTCCTCATAGTTGTCTAGGGAACTCTCCCTTCGTTCTCTACGCTGTCTGTTCTCTATCTTCCCCAGAGACTAGGAGACCGGGTGTGTCACTGCATACAAGTGACACAGGAGTGGCTGAGGTCTCAGATGAGGGTCCTTTCTTTATGGAGGACCATCACCAGGCTCAATGCCAAGGACCTCTTGTGAGCTGTTGCAGCTGCTTCCGATACAGGTACTAATGGTTGTTTGGCTGGAAGGATAACATCCCACAATAATGGTAGACGCTGAGCACTTCCAGAATCTTCTTTCATCCGACTCTCAGGTGAAGTGGAGGGTGAGCAGGAGGCAGAGAAATTGAAATCCCAAAGAAGTAATGACTCCCTTCATGAATGGAAAGGGACACCCAGGGCTGGAGACGTAATGATTACAGTGGTGACAGGAACCGCCTGAGAGAGAGAGAGAGAGAGAGAGAGAGAGAGAGAGAGAGAGAGAGAGAGAGAGAGAGAGAGAGAGAGAGAGAACTTCTAAGTACAGGTCCTTGAGGGCCCGCTTCAATAAATTGATAAGCCTTATTTTCAATTAGCTCTGCATTTGTATAACAACAATTAATTTCTGCAAAGCCCTCAAACTAATGTTGCTCTGTTGATTAGGTTAGTTGCTCTTCTGCAGGCTTCATCCGGCTTAATTGTGCCTGGCAAATGCTTTTTGTCACACGCCAGGCCACCGTATTGTTCAGGCCTATTCTAGGTTCCTATCAGCCTCTACAACAGATGTCTGCCGAGGGCCTGCAGCTTGCCAGCCATGGGGAGGTGGAAAGGCAGAGATTCTAAAGCCTGTGCATTGTGTGACTTCCCTGAGACAATGTCCCCAAGGAGCAACAGAGGTAGCACCTGCTCACTCCTCCTGCCTGTGATTTCTGCCAACATTTAAATGGTACCACTTTCCACACTGGTCTAAGTCGCCTCCTCGAGACAGTAACTCTACCAGTATGGGTTGAACCTCCATCATTCACAAATCAGAAATCCAAAATCCAAAACGTTTTCAGCCCCAGCAGGACACAAGTACAGTATTTCCTATAGCAAAGAATTGGAAAAAAACCTGAGAAGGGTAAATTATGAATTATTTTCAGGTTTATTTTAGGGACAATTAGGATCCAGGGGAAAGGTCAGCTGAAAGATTCAGAAAAGGAGAAGGCAGAGAATCTTCACAGAGAAATCTCCAGAGAAGAAGCCTCTAGAGAAGACACACACACACACACACACACACACACACACACACACACACACACGAGCAAACCATAGGAGATTTCTCTGTGAAGATTCTCTGCCTTCTCCTTTTCCAACCGGTCAAGGCCTCTGGCTTGAATCTTTCAGCTGACCTTTCCCCTGGATCCTAATTGTCCCTAAAATAAACCTGAAAATAATTCATAATTTACCCTTCTCAGTTTTTTTTTCCAATTCTTTGCTCTAGGATAAGGACCCAAAAGTTGGAGTTCATAGGCCTGCTGTATATAGAGTTTAATCCCTCCCCAAACCAAAATCCTGCTTCACTGGGAGACAAGTTGCCTCTCTCTGGCACAAGGCTTTAGCATTTTCCTTCTACTACCATGAGATTCCTGGGGAAATTCCAATTTCTTGGGGTACATTGTTTCAATAGTCTGATTGCCAAGGGGAAGGATGTAAGTGTCTAAGAATATCATCATTCCCGCCAGGAAGGTCACAGTGGGAGGTGTACAGCCCCAAAGCCTTTCCCTAAAGGAAGGGGCTTGCCTTCAACTCACTCTTTTCCCTCTCTTCTTGGGCAGCACTGGGGATGTGGGGATATGGACTACACCCTTTGGCTTCCAGTTTGGCTCCAGAATAAGAGGCATCGGTAGGAGATCCCAAAGGAAGTATAATGAGCTTTCTGCCTGCAGACTACAATGCCTGAACTGTGTTCCCTTACCAAAATCTACAGCTTTCAAAAGTCTCACCAATGCGGCCCCTCCTAGGACTGCGACACTCTTGTCTGTTCTTTCAGATCTAGGGCAAGATTAAGACTGCCCTGCTCCCAGGTGAACAGAGGTGTTAGGCCCACCCTTCTTTGCCATGGTTCCTTCATCAATCCATCATTCTATGTGTGATGAGCTTCCCCGGGGTCTTGGCAGTAATGCCAGGAGTGGCCGTGCTCTTGCACCATATTTAGAAGACCTGAGTTACTCTGCCTCTGCTCCTTATTATCAAAGTTAGCAGGGCCAGAGTCTGAGTCCCAGCAACAAGGAAGCATTCAGCCATCATCCTCAATACACTATTTAAAGAGACAAGTAATAGTAAAAGAAGAAGAAGAAGAAGAAGAAGAAGAAGAAGAAGAAGAAGAAGAAGAAGAAGAAGAAGAAGAATTAGGTGTGGCCACACTGGAAAGCCGAACAAAGAGATCCAGTGATGCCCTATTGCTCCAAGTCCATCTGTGGAGTTTTGACATGAGGTTGGGGTTTAAATAGAAGGGAAGAAGGATGCATAGCCAAGCCGTCCTGGTCAAGGTGTGGTCACAACTACCATTGACCCATCATTGCCTGGGTTCTTCTTTGTCCTACAGGGTGGCCTGACAAGTTGTCCTAACTGTGAAATCTCTTCCTGGGAGGCAAGTTTCCCTTCTGGCTGACACCATGTTTTGACCTCTTCCTCCTCCCAAGATGAGACTCCTAGGGAAATTCCAATTCTTTGGGATCTATTGTCTCAATGTCTGGCAGCCAAAGGGAGGGACACAAGTGTGTCTCTTGGACTATCTTCTCTCCTGCTGGGACAGTTAAATCCTGAGTAGTATTCACCAAGGAGTGAGTTGAACAAGTCATTCAGCTCTCAGGGCCTCAGAGCCTCAGGTTCCTGTTCCAGAAGATGATGTCAACCCTTCCGTCCCACCACTAGCTTCCATGACCACCACACCTCCAAGTGTCCCGGCCCTTTGTGGGAGAGCAAAGCTGTCAGGCCCACTGGATGGTGCGCTCCTGGGTTTTGTCCCTGGGCTTCTATAGACTGACACTCCACCTAGTATAGGAAACAGTGTTTCCCCTTGTCCATGGGAAATGCCTTCCAAGACTCCCAGTGATGTCTAAAGTGTGGGTATCACCAGACCCTATAGACATTATGGTTTTTCAACATATATAACCTATAACAAAAATTAACTTAAAAATTTGGCTCAGCAAGAGATTAATAATACTAACAAAATAAGAGTGCTAATAATATGCTGGAGTAAAGTTATGTGAATCTGACAGGTCTCCCTCAGTTCTCTCTCTCTCTCTCTCTCTCTCTCTCTCTCTCTCTCTCTCTCTCTCTCTCTCTCTCTCTCTCTCTCTCTCTCCTGTTCCTCTCCCCAAGTAGCTTATCACACTTTTGCCTTTGTGCCTAAAGGGAATGTCTTAGGATTCTTCTGCAATATGTGACTTGTCAACATCCTCCTCCAATGTTCAGGACCATTACTAAGTAAAGCAAGGCTCACAGAACACCAGCACTGTGGTGCCTCAATCCTGGGTCTGATAAGTAAGATTACTACTATGTGACTAAGGGGAGGGTAGAATTGACAGTGTGGTGTTCAATTAAAAGCGTAAACTATTTATTCCTGGAAATTTCCATTAAGTATTTTTGGTCTCGGTTATTGAAACTGTAGAAAGTGAAACCCTAGGCTGGGAAGATGGCTCAGTGGTTAAAGATGCTTGCTTACAAAGCCTGTTGACCTGGGTTCAATTCCCCAGGACCCACGTAAGGACAGATGCACAAAATGGACCATGCATCTGGAATTCATTTGCAGCAGCTAGAGGTCCTGGTGTACACATTCATATTCTCTCTCTCCTTACAAATCAACAAAATTCTTACAAAAAGAAAAGCATGTGAAACCATGGATGAGGGGAGCTTTTACAGGTCTTGGAGTTGTCCGGATAGGATAGGGCTGCTGCTAAAACAAGAGGTCCTAATGCTCTAGGCTTAGAACCATGAAGTTTTCTTTCTTATTCTTATTCTGGTCTCTCTGGAGTCCAGGCAACTGCCCATCCTCCTCAGTCAAACAGCCTCAGAACTGAATCTCCTCCATGTGCACACTGGGCCTCTGGTTTGCTGCCACAGGGGATGGAGAGGTCGAGGGTTACTTAGGCCTCTTGACCCACAATGAGCCATGCCTGCCATTTCTGTCCATTTTAATTGGTGCACCTGCCTGACTGCACAGCATCCAGGGACACATAGGAGGAATGAGAATTGCAGCTTCTGAGTGAGGTCTTGCTTGGTCACAGCAGCCTTTTGGGTAGAGGTAACTTAGCCCCCATCTGTGGCAGTTTGTAAATTCTGAGTGAGCTGCTGAGAGGCTGGTGCTGAGGGTGGCCTGGTGAGTGGTCAGATGCTGGGGAAGCCATTGTCTCTGGCTATCCCAGGGCCACACAGCCTTGTGCTACCTCATGTCCTTCCAGGTCCCCAAAGCCAAACCCATCTAAACACCAAACCTCCTCCCTCAGACACTCCGATTGCCATGGACTCTGTTAGGGCTGTATATTAGTCGGGGTTCTCTAGAGGAACAGAATCAACAGAATGAATTGTAGTAAACAAAAAGGGGATTTATTGGATTGCTCAGGGCAGTCCCATAATAGCAGTCTGTAAGCCTTCAAGTCAAGGAACAGGTCACTGCTCGGTCCATATGGCTGGAGGCTTCAGCAGTCCCAATCCAGTACTGAAGGCCTAATGGCTTCCTGGGGAGCCACTGGTCTTCAGTCCAGGCTGGAAGGCTGAGGGAGCTTCATTTCAATGCTGAAGAAAGGATGGATGCGCCAGCAATCAGGCAGGGAGGCAGTGGGGAAGGGAAGGAAGAAAGATTTTCTCCCCCTTTATATAGCCTTAGGGGGAGGTCTTGCAACCCTATCCCAGACTTGTTGACTCATACCTCTGGAAATTCCCTCCTGTACTGACCTCCCAGGACGGAAACTTTGTTTCTAGTTTTCCTGAGTCCTGCCCTCTGCTGAGAGGGCTGCCTTCCTGTAACAACTTCAGAGGCCCACCCAAGATAATGAAAAAGGTCAAGTTAACAACAAAACCTAGCCATCGCAGACTGTGAAGAAGACAGATCTAAAACACCACATCTCAGAGTCAAGTAATCAAGAGTGTCATGCCAGGTAGAATGAAAGAATCTAGCTTGGAGTGTGTTTGGATCTAGACATCCCAATGAGCCTATAAGGTGTGTGTGTGGAGGTGTAGAGGAGGCCCAGACAACTGTGTGATGCTCCTGTGGGGATCTTGGCACCAGATTCTACCAGAGGCCAGTAGAACCACGAGACCAGCTTCTAAGGTGGTTGTTTGCTGCTTCAATGCCATAGCAAAGGTGGATGAATCAGAGCCTCACACCTTCCTATGACAGAGGCTTCGATATTAGTGTCTGTCCATGGTGGATGGCTCTCTTTGAGCCACCTAGGCCCTTTCTGTTTGTGTGTGTGTATGTTTTGTGTTGGTGTGTGGGCGAGTGCACATACACACGTGGATGCGGAAGCTAGAGGACATCCTCAGGTGTCATTCCTCAGGAACACCCATCTACCTTTCTGAGACAGAGTCTCTGGCCTGGAACTTGAAATGTAGGCTAGACTATTAACCAGAGAGCCACAGGGATCTGCCTTTCTCTGTCTGTCCAGCACTGATCACATGCCTGTCATCTTTTCATGGGTTCTGAGGATTGAAATCAAGTCTGCATGCTTACGAAGTGAGAGCTTTACAAGCTGAGCCATCTCCCCAGGCCGCACATGTTGCCTTTCTATGAATGGTTTCATGCGAAGGCGTGTTCCAGCTCCCATAATGCATGAGGCCTTGGACTTTGACAGACATCCTTATACTGTACCAAAAACCTTCCATAAAGGGTCAGCCGAGCCCCTAGGACTCCAGCTTCTATGCTGTCTTTCCTTTAGCGTTCTCTCTCTGTTTATTGTTTTTGTTTATTGTATTTCATGCCTCCTTATTTTCTTTCTCTTTCTTATATTAAAGTGTGTGCGTGTTTACATGTGTGTATGTTCATATGGGTGTGAACACCCATGTGGATGTGGGGAGGCCAGAGGTCAGCATGTACTAACTGACTCAGTCTCTCTCCACCTTGTGTTTTGAAATTAGAGCTTGATAATTCAATATCTAGCAAGCTCAAGAGCTCCCCTGTCTCTTGTCTTCACAGTGTTGGAATTACGGGTTCACATAACCATGCCCTGCTTTTTATGTGGTTACTAGGGATCCAAACTTAGATCCTCATGCTTGCACAGAAAGCACTTTACCTACTTACTGAGCCATCTTCCAAGCATCAAACATTTTAAGGTATGTTTCATTTGATCTCATCAATGAACTCACTCTTGTAGTCAAGAGAATACATTGGCATATCGAATAAACACAACAAATAGATGCACCTCACTTCCTTCCCCAACCACATCCTGGCCACTGGCAATCCTCCTACATCATCAAATGACACTGATGCTCATCTGGTTGTAAGAAGAGATGAAGAGAATTTTATCAGCACTCTCAGCTCAAGGATGGTGGTGGTTGTTCACACCATCCCTCAGCCCACACCCCCTCTATCCCCAGTGGTTGTTCACACCATCCCTCAGCCCACACCCCACCCTATCCCCAGTGGTTGTTCACACCATCCCTCAGCCCACACCCCCTCTATCCCCAGTGGTTGTTCACACCATCCCTCAGCCCACACCTCCCCTCTATCCCCAGTGGTTGTTCACACCATCCCTCAGCCCACACCCCCCTCTATCCCCAGTGGTTGTTCACACCATCTCTCCTCTCACATCTCCGTAAGCCCACACCTCTCCTGTATCCCCAGAGACGTTGTGTGCTGTTCCATGACTGAACTGATGGCTATACTGGAAACCCACTGCAAGGCTAATCCTTCAGGTACCAACTATCTCATGAAAAGTTCTTCCTGGTGAGATGGGAACACACATCTGTTCACATCAGCTAGGGCTCAGATGTCAGACCAAAGCATGACTCCACCAAAACCAGTGTTGGTGAGCCAGTGAGCTCATCAGGATTACTTATAAATCAGGATGAGGGGCTGCTTACAGGAACATGTGGGACTCAAAGGCAGCTACACTATCAAAAAGCCCAACCAGAACAGGTGATGACTCATGGAATCTGCCTCTCTAGGGCTCACTACACAGCTCACAGGTAGCTCAGCCAGTCAGAGTCTCTCCCCAAGGATTTGTTTAATCTTTATATAAGCTTAGGGGGGAATCTTGCAACCTTTCCCTCAGATTTGTTGACCTCCTGAGTCTCCAGAGCCTCCCTCCTCCCTTCAGGAGAGAGTTTTTCAAATCCCAGGCATTTGCTGTACAACACTAGCCCAGGATGAGCATTGATAAAAAAAGAAAGATTAATCTCATTAATTCCTTAACCACAGAAACCCCTGCTGGTTCCTTGTAGGTTACCACAACCATTTGTTTAATTTCACTAGAAAATATCAAGCTCTCTTATTTATAGCTTGTATAGCTTCTAAAATCTGTTTTTGTTTGTTTGTTTGTTTGTTTGTTTGTTTGTGGACCTTTAAAAAATTGGTATGATGGAACCCACTTGGCATCTTCTGGTAGATGGAATGGAGATTCTTTCAGCTTTTATCAACAGCGGTCTGATGGCATCCTTGGCATTTGTACTCTGCCTCTCGTTTGTCTTGCTCTGAGCCCTGTGATGTCTTCTTGCCTTCTCACTTGGCTCCATCCTTCCCTCCTAACCAGGTCACACCCATCCTTTCCATTTTGTTTGCCTAAGAAAAATATGCCAGTGAAACAGGAAGCGAGACATTTCTCTTTCCCTCTGTCACCTTCTGGTGTTACACCATATGCCATCAGCAGTTGGACTCTGTCAGCAAAACTTGAAATCCCACCAAGAATATTCTTAATATCTTTTCACTTATGAGCTCTGCTGGTCTTCTGCCTTCCTCGGAACTCTGCTTCAGATCGTTGTGGCATTCCAAGTCCTTTCAGTCCAACCTTCTCCCCCACTTCATCCCTTCAGCCTAATTTCCTGGCTTCTCTTCTTCATCCAGACCCCTAAACCAAGAGTTCCAAGGTCCCAGAGCTTGGCCCTTCTTCTTCACTGTTTCTATAGGTTCTTATACCTAAGTTCTGTGACTTTCATTTTTTGGTAGGTGTGGGGGGGCATATGTGTCTATATATACATTTCCTATGTAAATTGCTGCATGTGTGTGTGCAGGCATGTGGAGGCCAGAGGTCAACACTAGGTATCTAACTTTTACTCTCCACCTTACTTTTTGGGACAAGATCTCTCACTGAACCTAGAGTTCACCAGCTGGGCTATACTAGCCAGCCAGCAAACCTTGGGATCCTCCGATCTCTCCATCTCAGTGACACCCAGCTTTTACATGGGGACTGGGGATCCAAACTTATGTCCTTTTGCTTGCATAGTTAGCAGTTTACCAAATGAACTATCTCCCCAGCCTGTTCTATAACTTCTAATATTATATATTTCTTTCTTTTTTTTTTTTTTTTTTTTTGGTTTTTCGAGGTAGGGTCTTGCTCTAGTCCAGGCTGACCTGGAATTCACTATGTAGTCTCAGGGTGGCCTTGAACTCATAGCAATCCTCCTACCTCTGCCTCCCGAGTGCTGGAATTAAAGGCGTGTGCCACCACGCCCGGCTAATATATATTTCTGATGCTTCCCACTTCTGTTTATCTGCTCATATTCTCACTCTTTAAATTTATTTAGTGAATGGCCTTTGGATTTGGATGCCTGACATACACTTCAATCCCAGCCCCCACCAGCTCTTAGCCTCCCTCCCGGTTTCTCCTGTTTCAGCATTTGATGTCAACATTTAATCAGAAGCTCGAAGCAAAAAGCTAGTCAGTCTTTTGACCCTCACCCCTTGTTTTCTACATCCGATCCACCTGTTAATCCTATCACTGCCATCTTCAAAACTTATCTGAAGTTCAACGTTATTTTAAGTGCACCTGTAATTTCACAGGTGTGACACTCCCACCCCTCCCTTCTAATGTGTTCTCTACACAGGACACTTTCTACATGATTTATGGGACCACAGAGGACTTCCCTCACCCACCTGTCCATCTTATTTCAGGGAACTCTTCCTGTCCTGGCGCATAACTTTCTATTGCTCAGTCATACCTGTGGTCTCTAATCTCAGGCTACTTCATGTGCCACACTCCCTACCTGGAATAAGTGCTGAAATAGCTACACTAAATCGTCTCACTTCATCCAGTCTCAACCCCAAAGTCACTCCCTCAGAGATCATGGAAACCACAAACCCTTGCGCATTCTCACATCCCTCTGCTTTCTCCGCTGCACTGACCACTACCTCATGTATAGTTACATCACACATCATTTGTTTACTTGTTCATGTCCAGAAAGTAGGCTTCTTGAAGACAGGGACCTCACCATTTCCAAGTCCTCACTCTATTCCAAGATTCTAGAAAAAAATCCTGCATATTGTGAACCATATGGATACACCTGCTAACCTGTGCTTTTTTATGCAACCGATGACATCAACATGTACCCACATCTCAGCCAATTCTGCAAAGAATTGGAGATACGGAGGGTGATGAGCTACACCTGTTGTCTGGTTCTGAGCATTGTGAGTGCTGACCGTACATGGGTATCCAAGGTGATGGAGATGAAGATAAAATGCACCTGAGAAGCCCACCTCATGGCTGTGTTATTTGGGACATGAACGTGTCCAGCTGGGGTCAAGGGATAACCAGGGCAATCATTACAGTCCGCTAAGGACATTGTTAAGAAAAGGTCATACAACCATCAATTCATCATGTATAACTCCTCTAGGAAGAATGTGGCCCCTGGTCGGTGGTCCCCCATTTGAAGGAAAGGTTGGTTTAATCTCTCAACAGTGCCTCTTAGAAGAGTCATCAGGATACTGACCAGAAAAATCCATCTACAAACAAGCTCAGAAAAACCTGAGCAGCGTTTTCCCTATGAAACGTGCACATTCAAACTAAAACCTCATTAGCAGTCTGAGGACGGCAAATCTACATGTCACACAGCAACTGGAGTTTAGGAAATGCCAGAGGCTCCGGCCATTTCCATGATGGAAATTGTATTGACAAGTCTCCAAAGCACAGCCTGGTTTCTGCTCCACGCAGGGTCAGACCAAAGATGGCCCTACATATGCTCAGTGCTGCTGGGAAAAAGCCATGGTCTTAAAAAGTCACTGGGTAGAGTAGTCAAGACGGTGCCAAGTATGCAGATGGACCGAGAGGAAAACTGAAGAGTCGAGCTTTCCCAAATACTCAGCAACTCTACATGATATTTAGAAAAAATACCAAATCTGAGATTGCTGATAGCTTTAGAGGTCAACAGCAAGTGTAGGAGATCCTCCCAACTGTGCTGTCTGGGCTTCATCCAGCCTCAGCTTTCATAGCCAGGGGGAAGGAGACTTCTGACAAGCTAAAGTGAGAACCTCGAGATCAACTTCCAATGAAGGAAGGAGCCCAGGGCCTGCGGAGATGTCTCAGTGGTTAAGGCACTTGCTTCACAACCATGAAGACCTGGCTTTGATCCCTAGAACCCACCTAAAATGCCAGGTGTGGCAGAACATGCCTGTGAACCCAGTACTGGAAAGGAGGCAGAGAATGGGAAAAAAATAATTTCTTAGCAACGCTTTGAGATGTAATCTCCAAAATAACATAGATGATTGTCTCAGGGAACCTTTTCCCTGGAGCAACATGAACACACATCGATTCACCCCAGCTAGGGCAAAAACACACCAAAGGACAATTACACCAAAACCAGTTTGGTGAACCAATGAGTTTATTGGGGTTACTTCCAGAGCAGGGCCAGGGGTTGCTTACAGGAGCAATGGAGACCCAAAGCAGCTGAACCATTGAAAAATTATTCTCTCTCTCTCTCTCTCTCTCTCTCTCTCTCTCTCTCTCTCTCTCTCTCTCTCTCTCTCTCTCTCTTGCTCGCTTGCTCACTCTCTCTCCCTCCCTCCCTCCCTCCTTCCCTCCCTCCCTCCCTCCCTATGAGATTATTGGGTGACTCTGGAAGTGCTTTGGATGGGGTGACAGTCTGTCAAGGTAAAACCTGGAGCCACTGGAATTGCACAAGGGATTCAACTGTAAATGGAGTTTCTGGTGAGATTCCTAGAAAATGGCAAGTTTACAGTGTGGAGGGAGGGAGACCTTAAGAAATGTTATTGGAATCCTTAATTCTCAGCTGGTGAGAGACTTTGACCAGACTCCTGGTGAGTGGTTCCTTTGGATTCCCATATTTTCCTTATTTTTTTTTTCCTGTGATTCTTCAGGAGTATCTGTGTCTGTTAAGTACTCTGTTGGAGCATCACTGTTGGGGGCACCAATGTGACTCGATGTAAACGAGCAGATTGCCATGTGGAATGGCGCTGTCTCTCCTACTGAGAGAGAGTCCACCCTGGGCAACACAGCAGCATCACCTGCAGAGCTCTCGATGCCTAAGACTCCTCAGTGCCCAACAGAGCCGTGTGAGTGAGAAGGAAGCTCTCGGTTCCATGTTTATGGAACTCACCATGTAATCATGACTCATCAATCCAGTACCTTAGGAGCCCCTCCTTTCCTGGCACGAGATGCACTCATGGTTTCGGTGGGGTCAGCCTGATCCCTCCACTACAAAGAACAAATCCAGTCTTTCCCTCGGTTGATGATCACTGTCTAGGTTGTATATTATTCGATGTGACAAAGTGGCATTATTTTTTTATTTTTAAAAATATTTTATTTATTCATTTCCAAGCAGAGAGAGAGAGAGAGAGAGAGAGAGAGAGAGAGAGAGAGAGAGAGAGAGAGAGAGAGAGACCAGGTCTTATGTAGCTGGCCTCAAACTCACAATGTAGTCAAGGATGACTTTGCAATTCTAATCCTCCTGCCCCCTTCTCCCCAGCGTGCATCCCCTCGCCTGTTTTATTCCCAGGACATCATAAATGGTAGGCAAGCATTCTGCCAACTACAGTCCCAGCCTGAAAGTGTCAATATTTGAAAGCCGTCATTCCTTTTGTGTGAGGCCCTTTTGAAAGAACTGTTTCTCCTGAGCTATGCACTTTGTCTAAAATAGAGTTCCTGCAGGACAGGTGGTGTTAAACACTGGCTTCTTTCTCCTGATCTGTTCTCAGAGTCAATGCCTTAGCAAAGTCCAGAACATCAGTGAAGGCTTTTCTAAGTTCAGTCATGATCTCATATATTTTATCTATTTGACGGGATTTAATGCATTATAATTATTATGTTTTTTATGCCCCCATTGCCCTAAGTTTAATTAAGAGAAGTTCTTCAAATTGGTTCTTGTGTCCTTTTGACATGACCCCACAAATCTCAAATCACTTCCTTGCTTTCCAATATGGTAAGTCCTGGGTATAGCTTATAAATACCCTTCCCAGACACTTCTCTGTGAAGGATTTTTAGCAGAAATGCTACTTAGAGGCCACAATCTGAGCATTAGGTATACTCATCACGAATAACTTGTCATTGCTCTGAGAACTTTTCAGTCGAGCAAGAAAACTTTTTTTTTTTGAAAGATAAATCCAAACTGGCTTTTACTATTTTAATTTAGTGCTATAGAGGTTTGAGTTCATATTCCTTTTATATTAAAATCTTGATTTTTAGCTACACCCACATATTTACTGTTTGCTTTTCATACAGTATGCTTAGAATAGTGTTTAAACTTTACTGTGTCTCTTCTTCCCAAACCCATGTGTTAAAACCCCCCATCTTCCCTGTGACTATATTTGGAGACAGACACTATAACTGAGGTTAAATCAGGTCTTAGATTTTTGTTTATTTGAAGTAATTGGGTACATTACAGTTATGCATTATGATACATATATGATACAATACATCTCATATGTATTATGAAAACTTAATCCAAGGAGCTCAGTGTCCTTATAAGAAGAAGCTTTGTGCGGTGGCACATGCCTTTAATCCCCGCACTTGGGAGGCACAGATGGGAGACTCCCCATGAGTTCAAGGTCACCCTGAGACTACATAGTAAAATTCAGGTCAGCCTGGGCTAGAGTGAGACCCTACCTTGAAAAAATATAGAGGAGGAGGAGGAAGAGGAAGAAGGAAGAAGAAGAAGAGGAAGAGGAAGAGGAGGCAGAGGAGGAAGAGGAAGAAAAAGAAGAGATCTTAGGAGTGTACATGCGCAGAGACAAGGCCAGGACAGGACACCACAAAGTGTCACCACCCCTGCAAAGCAAGGAAACAAGCCTCAAGGAAAACGAACCCCTAAACATACTAGTTGATATTGGACTTCTAGCCTCCAGTACTATGAGAAAATAAGTGTTCGTGTTTAGACTAGCCAGCCTGTGGTATTGTGTTATAGCAGCCTGAGCTGACTAATACTAGTTACACTAAGGGAACTGAGTCTTCTGCACTGTTATCTGGATGGAATTCTTTTCGGGGTGTGCTTGTGTTTTCAATGCGATGATGCAATTTGATTTAGTGGGTTTTCAGTCTCTTCTGGGGCATGCTCCCATCTGGATGGATCCCCTTTTTCAATGCCTGCCATCTTGGACCATTGGGTTCTGTTCTAACCGGTACTCTGGGGATCCTCTTTCTTTTGTTACTATCTATCATCTTTTTCGGTATAGGTCTTAACACAACCCTCAGCAGCTTCCTGACAAAGGCACAGACTTATGACATTTTTTAATTTATATTTTTGATGCTTCTCTTAGCCCCCTGTTGCTCTTGCTGAATGTTTTCTTCTTCCTCCCCACTTCCCTCCTACTTCCACATGGTGTGTGCATGTGTGTGTATGTACATATGTGTGTATGTGTGTGTATGTGTGTATGTGTTTGTGTATGAGTGCATGTGTATATGTGTGCATGTATATATGTGTGTTTGTGTGTGTATGTGTGTGCATGTGTGTTTGTGTGTATATGTGTGCATGTATGTACGTGTGTGTTTGTGTGTATATGTGTGCATGCATGTATGTGTATGTATGTGTGTGTATGTGTGTGTTTCCTTGTGTGTGTGTGTGTCCCACTGAGTTCGGTTAAGATTACTTGCATGAACATGGGTGAGGGTTATTTAATAGACTGAGTAACTTACCAGTGGCTGTGCCACTGAAGAAAGCAACTCCTCCACTCTCCAAACAACCATGTCAACAGTTCTCTGAGGTAGGGTGGGTCTCATGAGCCCCTCACCCTTCCATGATGGAATGTTGACTGGCCCAATCTTGTCTTGTGCAGGTAACCCCAGCTTCTTGGAGTTCCTAAGTGCAACGGTCATGTCATTGTAAGAGTGTACCACAGCACTCCTCCCCATCTTCCGGCTCTCGCACTCTTTCAGGCCCCACTTCTGTGGTGTTCCCCAGCCTTAGAAGGGATGACACAGGTTCATTTTAGGCCTAAGCTCTCAGTGGTCACTTATTCTCAATACTTTGACCAGTGACGGGTCTCTGCAGTTATAAGTAAGAAGTTTTTCTGATGAAGGCGAAAGCAGCACCAATCCTTGACTCGTCCTGTGGTGCCTCCACAGTCGCCTCATAAATTACATCTTGATGTATGTATCCACTTGTTTACCCTCAATTTGACCCAAGGCTCAGCTGAGTTCTGAATTCCCAGTTGGAAACTGGCTTCGCAGACTTCTGAAGTGACTGCTCTGCTATATTCTAGCCTCTGTGTCTGAAGAATCTATATCTTAATTCTTTGTATGAAAGATGAAAGAGGGTATGAAAGGGGAACTCTATTTTCACAGGCTGATTGCATCTTTTCTCTGCCCTTACACTTCTGTGGGCCTTTCATTTTGAAAACACATGCCAGTCAACCTTGGGAAACTACACAAAATTATTTCATGACTTTCTCCCCACTGTTTTTTTTTTTTCTGTTCTTCTGGAATATTGTGTTATTCTTACCTGGGACCTCCTGAATTCATCACCCTATATGCTTTTCTTTGTTTTCCTACCTTCTGTCTTCTGTTCGACTGCAGAGATGTTCCCAGATTTGTCTGTAGTGACTGCTTTTAGTTTTTTGCTATCATGTTTTTTATGTCCAGGGTTATTTTCTTTTCCTCAAGGTTATCTTTTCTCTGTGGATTCCTTTGTAAATCCTGATTCTGTCATGTGATAACAAATCCTTGCATCTCTTGTAATTTTCACACATTTTTGTTTATTCATTTTTTTGTGTCTCCTACATCTTTTTTTTTTCTTTTGAAGGTGAGTTTTGGTTTGTGGCATTTCTGTTGGAACGGGCTTCTGCCTCTCATGTTTCATGCTGGTCTCAAACATCCCTAGACCTTTGCTCAAGAATGAGCTGGGGAGAGGGCTGGGAAAGGAAGCAGCCAGTGAAGCATTTGTTGAGCAAGTGTGAGGCTCTCATTTTGATGCTCAGCATGCATATAAAAGCTGGGCGTGGAGCACACCCCAGTCATCCCAGTGCTGAGGAGGTGGAGACAGGAGGATCCTCAGAGCTGGCTGGCTACTCTAGCCATATTGGCAAACTCTGCATTCAGTGAGAGCTCCTGCCTCAAAAAATAACATAGAGAGTGAGTGATGAGAGAAGATACCCAATGTTGACCTCTGGCCTACACACACACACACACACACACACACACACACACACACACACACACACACACACACACGAGCATGCATGCACATATGCACATAACACACATATTTCTTTATGGGGGCTGGGGAGACGACCATTGCAAGCATCCTGAGCTGTGTGCAGAGCTCCTTCGTGTCCTGTCCATTGCTACGGCTGTGGCAATATTGAATATTGTCATTATAGAAGCCACATTGCTCTATCAGCAGCAACTACAGACCATTGTTGCTTCTTTCATTGCTCCCTGGCCTTCTCCACCCAGCTAAGTCCTCACCGCCTTCTTCACCGAGTACCCAAAGCACCTCCTCTCTATCCCTCCATCACCCCATTTCCTGCCATGGAAGTTCTTATCATGGTCCATCACGGTCACTCCCCTCCAGTGCCAGGAGGCTCACTGTGAGGGAAAAGTGGACTCTCTTCAGTTTGCTGCAGCAAAACCCACCACCATAGTGCCCGGAATGGCCTTGAACAAGTAGTTACTGAATTCATCCATCTACTTGTTCACCCAAGTATTCGATCATTCAACAGAAAAATGTACTGAGTAGCTCTCCTGTGCCAGACCCTGTTCTATGCTATAATGATGTAACCAAGCACGATCTGTTCCCACAGGCTTACATTCTAGTGAGCAAGGCAGCTAGTCTGCAAATCATCACTCAGAGATAAGCAAAGAGAGTGATAGAGAGAGCACCCACTCCTCTACCCAGCCCTCCACCTTTCTACCTGTCCTATTCCAGTGGCAGGGGCCTTTCAGATTCCACCCTATGTGATTGGCTCCTTCAGTCATTCAGATTTCAGGTCAGATGTCCCCTCCTCAGCGGGACCTCCCTTGACCTCACAGTAGTCACCTTCCATCAAAGCAAGCTCTTCCACATGGTGTTATGTTTGTCCTACTTCGAAACTACACTCCAGGACGCAAAGGGATTTTGAATTCCCTTTTCCTTAGCATGTGTTTGATATATTTGAATATATTCCTGAATGAGATGTAAGAATATTTAAAAAGCCTCCCCAGCAGCTGGATGGCTGCCCAGACTCTAGACCCCACCACTCTAAGTGGTAGGGGCCACAGACCCACGCCATCTTTACCACCAGAACACTGCTTGGGTCAGAGTTTCAGCCCTGCCCCAGGCATGGCCCTCATGACTTGGATGTGTATGAGGAAGCCAACTTTCCTGGCCTTTCTTTCCTGCATGTGGTTGTCAGCGGTGAAGGGACAGAGGCCCGGCTGTCTGTCACCCTCAGCAGCCTGAAGAGTTCCCTGAATATTTTAGGAACTTTTTCTCAGGAAAACCCAGGATTCTTGGCTGTGACAGAGACTAGGAGGAAAGAACTTGTTAAACAGTTAGGGAAGGGACCTGGAAATTAGCAGTGTTCTCTTTTGTCCTTTCCTTGGAATATAAAGGTTACAGTGAATGTGAATGTTAAAATGAATGGTGAAGTCCAAAACACCAAAGAAGAACCAGAGGACTAGCATCCGGGTATAAAATAGTCAAGCTGGCCAGATAAGAGGAAGGAAGGGCTCTGGGAAAAATGGCAAACCAGTCTCTGCAGGCTCAGGGTGGGGAAGCCCTCCACCTTGGTTTTTCGTTCTTGATTCTGATCTGTACCTCCCTTACAAAGCAGCCTGGTGATCAGATTCATGTTGAGTTGCCTCAGAGAGGCTTGCAGGTGTGTGCTGAAACCTCCCAGCCCAATCACCAGAGGGATATGTCCAGTTCCCTGACTAGAAAGGAGACACATGGACATCTTGTGAGGATTGATGTTTGCATCAGAGAGAAAGTTCTGTACATCTTAGTCTAATCATGCTTAAAAGATCAACTTATTTCCCTAACCAGAAAGACTTACATATCTTTAAATCCTAGCCATCATCAACAACCTGCCCAGGTCTCCCTCTCTGCTAACACAGGGAGCTTTGGTTTTTTTTGTTTTCTTTAATTTTCCTTTCTTCAATAAAACTTTCCTTGCTTGGGTAAGTTCCACTGTTCTTGTTCATGACTCTTCACAATTGTGAAACAATGGACTCAACCCAGAAAGCCAGTAACAGTTTCAATGCGGAAAAGAATTCAAGACTAGCCAGTATGAAGCAGAGCTGGAATTTATTAAGTTATTTTAACATATATTTTTGGCACAAGGGTTAAGGGAAGGAAAGGTGTCCAGAAAGAAAGTAAGATGATTGTGTGGGTGTAGGCTTCTCTATAAGAAAGTCACAACATGTGAGGCATACCCAAGCATGGCAATGGGTTCCTCAAGGGAGAGCAGCAAATAAGCGCCTGACAGATATTCCATTTTGGTGGCTCTCAAGTTCTATCTCAAAAAGTTAAACTAGCTTGCAGTCCCACCAGCAGTGAATGAGGGGTCCTTTTTCCCCGCATCCTCACCAGCAACTATTGTTGTTGGTTTTCTTTATGATTGCCATTCTGACTGGAGTAAGGTGGAATCTCATTTAGTTTTCATTTGCATTTCCCTGATGCTTAAGGATGCTGAGCACTTTCTCAGGAGAGTAAAGGCCATTTGTGTTTCCTCCTCTGTGAATTCTCTGTTGAGATCAGTGCCCCATTTTGTTAGAGGGCAGTAAGTTGCTAAGAAATCTCTCTCTCTCTCTCTCTCTCTCTCTCTCTCTCTCTCTCCCCCCTGTCTCTCTCACTTTTACTCTCACTCTCTCTGTCTCTCTGTCTCTCTCTCTCTCTCTCTCTCTCCCCTGTCTCTCTCACTTTTACTCTCACTCTCTCTGTCTCTCTGTCTCTCTCTCTTTCTCTCTCTCTCTCTCTTTGGGTTTTTCAAGGTAGGGTCTCACTCTAGCTCAAACTGACCTGGAATTCACTATGTAGTCTCAGGGTGGCCTCAAACTCACAGCAATCCTCCTACCTCTGCCTCCCAAGTGCTGGGATGCTGGGATTAAAGGTGTTCATCATACCTGGCTTCCTTCTCTTTTGATAAGTGAGATGACAAGGAGACTTTGGAAATTCTTTGGATGGAATTATAATCTGGTAAAGTAAAACAGAAGCTATTAGGGTTATACAAGGGGATAACCCTTTAAAAAGCGTCTTTTTGCATAAAGGGGATTTCTGTGACATTCCTAGAAACTTCAGGTTTTCACATGGGAAGGGAAAAAGCTTTAAGCAAATGTTGCTAATTGCATTAGGATTATTCTCAACTGGCAAAAGGTTTCAACCAGACTCCAGACTCCCTTCCTTTCTAGTGTCCCCAAAATTGTTCGTCTTTCTATCCTGCTTCATGAATGGGGACAACCTCACTTTCCTCTCAGCTTTTGATGAGGGTTGTATGAGGTGATACAACAGAGAAGCCACCCCATGGTTGACACTTGGCAGGAGTCAATGACTGTCCACTTCCTCCTGCCCAGATGCCTGGTCATTCCTGGTCTGCTATTGTACCAGGCTAAAAAAGAGACTCTGTGATCAATCAGAAGAGGCATCCCGAGCAGCTGGGCACCACACTTCACTGACCAGAAAATCGTCATTGGAACCCCTGTGCACACAGTACAGCAGTCTTTGTCAACATTTCATTTCACTCCACTTGGCCCATGGTGTGCTAAGAATAGCAAACACATTTCCATATGAGTCTAAACATGGCATTTACAACTGGGTCGTTGTCCCCAATCTGTCACCTCTTTCTGAGGCTGAAAATTAGATCCGTGTCCCCAAATTCATCATCACTCACCTGCCTGCCAACACTAAGACAGCTCTACCTTGTATGGGATGTGGCAAGGAACCACATGAAGGGAAACATCTGCACTTCTCCCTGTCTGCCTCAAGTTCACTCCCCCTCCTCCTCTGTCTTTTGTCTTCTTCCTCTGGTTCTATATCCCTCCTATCTACCACCTGCCACCTCAACTTCCCAGAGTACCTTTCACAGAGTGGAGCAAGGGTGAGGCTGCAGCTGATGGGTGGTCTTCTGAGCTGTGTTCACAGTGGTGGGCATCCCACCTCTCACAGGCCCCCAAGCCCCTCAAGTCACCACAGCACCCCACTCCAACAGAGAGCAGTAACCGCAATGCCCACTGCCCTTCCCTGTGCCTGCTTTCCTCAGACACATGCCCAGGATTTTTCCTGTGCCAGGTAACCAATTAGATGCTTTTTGAGCTTCCAAGTGTTATCCTGTCTCTACCTCCCATCTTTCCATAAGAGTACTGGCATTTCAGATTCTTCACAAAGGTTCTGGCAGAAATTGCTTTATCCACTGAGCCTTTTCCCCAGACCTTTCATTAGGTTCCTTACGCACAGTGCCTGCTCAGTCCTTAAAGCCACTTGGGGAAAGAGGACAGTTTACCTTACAGATGAAACTTTAGAGAGGAGAGAGGTTGAGTACATGGCACTGGTCACAGGGATCTGGGCCCATGGCAGGAGTAGTGAGTTCCTGGGTGTTCATGTACCCACATCTCTCTATGTTCAGGTGTCCTGAAGTCTGCTTTTGGTGTCACAGTGATGAGGGGTTGTGATGGGTGATGTCTGGTTGTCAACTTGACAGACTTTAGAATCACCATGGAAATAAATCTCTAGTCGTGTCTAGAAGGTATTCTTTCTAGATTAAATTAGTTCAGGTGGGAGGATTCCCCCACCAACTGTGGGTGATGTCATCCTATTTGCTGAATTCCTGAACTGTTCAAAAAGAGAAATCTAGCTGGGCATTCAGTATTCATCACTCTTTCATCACAGAGATGTGACAACGTGACACCAGGTTTCTGCTCCTACCATGACTTCCCCACCATGATGAAATTTCCCCTTGAAACTGTAAACTGAATTAAACCCTTTGCCTTCCATAAGCTTCTTCCGATCAGGTATTTGTTCACCTCAAGGGGACAGTAAGTGACACACGGGTGCATTCATCAAGGTTCTCTAGAGAAACCGAACCGATATAATGAATTTATATTACAAAGAAGATTCATTAGCCTGGTCCATGATGCAGGCTGCCCAGTTCAACAATGGCTGTCCTGCGTGCTGGAGAAACTGAAAACCCAGTGTCCAGGAGGTTGGATGCCTTAGCAGCTCCAGTCTGGCACTAGAGGCTCATAAAATTCTTGCAGAATCAGTGGACTTCAGTCTACATTGGAAGGCAGAGAGGCTAGGATCTGATGTCCACCAAGTCACCACTCACTGTCAGCAGTGAGGAGACAATGTACTCTCCAGTGAAGGATGAAGGAATGCTTTGTCCTCAGGCCTCTTTATATCTGGGCTACCACCCACAGGTGCCACCCACTCTGGGGAAGAGGCTTCCCTTTTCAATGAGTCCTTCCTAGGAATACCCTAACAGAGCTGGAGAAATTGCTTAGTGGTTAAAGTCACTAGATTATAAAGCTTGAGGGCTCAGGGCTCGATTCCCCAGTACCCACGTAAAGCCAGATGCACAAAGTGGTGTAGGCATCTGGAGTTCGTTTGTAGAGGCAAGGGGCCTTGGTGCTCCCATTCTCATTCTCTCTCATAAATACATATTTAAAAACAAAAAATACCCTGACATAGCTGTCCAGAGGCACATTTCTTAGTTGACTCCAGATTCAATCTAATTGACAATTGAAATCAACCTTCCCAATGCGCCTGACACTTGACTCTCCCCTGGCCAAGCTGTGTGGTGAGAGCTCAGCTCCTTTGTGTGTGACGGGCAATCAAGGTCAACGCTAGATGACGGCAGCTCTCCCCAGGACGGTGCAGCCAGATGCTGAACATTAGGGCAAGTTACTGCTTAGAAATCCAGCGTGGGGTGACAGTGTTGCCGGCACTCTGAGTGGTAATTAGCATCAAGAGAGGCCTGGAACTGCAAACCAGTGATTTTCAATTGGTATAAAAAAAAAGTAATTGACATTAAGTGCAGTTTGGAGCAGCAAACTAGTGATTTGCAAATGACATTCAATGGGAAATCATTTATGTCTATTGATACTAAGTAGGCGAAAGCTCACAATGAACACAAAGGGGCACCTGACAGTGCAGGAAGGAAAGGGAGCCGATGCCCGGCTGGATCACAAGAGGTCTTCGAACAAAACATCCCCATGGGCATTCTTCCTTGCTTGCAGTAGGCCAGTGCTGGAGAAAGAAGGTTAGGTCCACACTGGGCTGCATGGCCTCAGTCACTCCCTGACAGTCATCCCAGCCACACCGAGCTGCTTCCAGGATCTCCCTCTGACCTCCCCTCAGCTCTGCAGTACTGCTGTTCTCCTTGAATGAATGGAGACCATAGTTGAGAAGGCAGACTGTACAATGAAGGGATAAGGGATCAAAGTGGCTAAGGGTCAAAGGTCTCATGGTGTGTGTGGGGACCGTGTCAGAGGCAGGTGATGCACTACTTCCTAAAGAATCTGGAACAGATCGCTTTCCTGAGATGATTGAAAGGCCCATTTAGATGAACTCTTTTTAAATTATTATTTATTTATTTGCAAGCAGAGAGCTACAGACATAGAAAGAGAAGGTCACGCAAAGAGAGAGCGTGGGTGCACCAGGGCCTCTAACTGCTGCAAACAAACTCTAAATGCATGCACCACTTTGTGCATCTGGCTTATATGATGGATACTGGGGAATTGAACCAGGGTCCTTAGGCTTTATAGGCAAGTGCCTTAACTGCTGAGCCATCTCTATAACCCTAGATGAACTCTTAAGGGAAGGGATAATAGTATGCCTTTTTGTTTACCAGAAAGCTTTTTGTTAGTCTTATAGTCTTCTTTCAATTCAGAAAGTCATGCCTCCACCCCAATTCAGAACCTATTTTTTTGACCATGCACCATGTAACAGGGGATATTAAAAAAAATAAAAGATGGCCAGAGAGATGGATCAGTGGTTGAGTGAGCTTCTTATGCAAGCATGAGGGGTTGAGGGGGCCTGAGACTCCCAGAGTTCAGATCTCCAGATCCCACAGAAAACAGCTGGGTGTGACCATGTGCACCTGTAACCCAAGTCCCAAAGAAGTCCCAAAGAGCCCACCCCATACTGTACCTAGAGTTGCTTTCAGATTTTTATGTAATTTGAACTAGAGAGATGATTCAGCAGTTAAGTTCTGAGTAAGAATGAGGGCCTAAGGTGTGTGTGTGTAGGGGGGGGTCTAAGAACACCCCAGTTCAGTTCCCCAGTATCCACATAAGCAGCTGGCATGGCATTCACACCTATGGTCTCAGTCCTGTGGGGAGCAGAGAACAAACAATCCCCAGAGCTCCTGAAAAACAGCAAGCTGCCAGATTCAGTGAGAGACTCCAGCTCAAGGAAAACCAGGCTGAGGAGCTGAGGAGGGGAACACACAATACTTTCCTTCAGTCTCTGTAGGAGTGTGCTCAGCACGCAGACACACACACACATGCCACCACCCCACACATGCTACACACACACACACACACACACACACACACACACACACACACACACCATGTGTACCACAAGAAGAATGTTAGACACTGCCAAGGGCCAGATGTGGTCTAAATAAGGGGAGAATCTTACCTTGTCCCAGGATTGGAAAAAAATTAATATTATAAACATGCCCATTCACCTTACATTCACAAGTTTGATAAAAATGAAATAAAATAAGAACCTCAATGGACTGGGATTTTTAATTTGACCATTTCATTGTTTTTTGTTTGTTTGTTTGTTTGTTTGTTTGTTTTCGGAACTAGACACTGTGATTTTAAAGGTCATCTGGATGAACAACATTAATGAAAATACTGCAGAAAGGTATTAGCTCAAGATATATTAAAATATTCTATTTAAAAAGTAGGACACCTTTATGTTTTTGGAGAATAATTTTCTAACTACAGAGACCAAAAATGCGAGAGAACTTGCAATATAATGATTCTATCTTTTCAAATCAGAAGGTAAAGACAGAGCTTCCATACATGATGTTAGGAACACCAAATAATTGTTGTTTCAAATACAGCTGGAGCCCTTCCTCAGCTCCTTATAACCAAGATTAATCACAGATTTGACATAAAAATAAAGGTGAATGGGGATGTGTCAAGGAAAAGAGAGACAAGGGGGGGAACTAATAGTATTAAAATTATATGGGTTTTGTTGCAGTCAGCTTTCTAGTTGCTGCGCAGAAAGAACCCAAACAAAAGCGGCTTGTGGAGGAATGGGTTTATTTGGCTTACGGACTCGAGGGGAGACTCCATTCTGGCAGGGAAAACGATGGCATGAGCAGAGGGCTGGACATCACCTCTGCCACAGCACTGCAAACAGCGGCAGGAAGGTGTGCCAAACACTGGCA